>VZRL01001799.1:610813-778240 GCA_013397895.1 Origma solitaria
TTTTGTGGGATAATTTCTGGTCTGCAGCGTCTTGTGCCTAGCCAAGTTCCAGAGCCGGAGCTGGGAGGGGAGATGAGACGAGAGGTGCTCGGGGCCAGGCAGGACCCACACCCAGCTGATCCCTGGGGATCTCTGGGAATGAACATCCGAGCACTGCGGGCACCCCTGAAACTAAAACCACAAGGATCAAACCACACCGAGAGCACACTTTTGTAGGTGTCTGAACAGCTGCAATTACATTGCTTTCACAAAGCCTCTTAACAGGTAAACTTTGACCTTGAATGCACTGCCATTACAATACTGTCTCCTTATTAAAAAAATTTCCTCGATCCAGATTAATGACTTAGTTCTGGTTGGAAGCATTTTGCTGTTCATTCTGTCCTAAATCTACAATTTGCCCTGTAATCTCGGATGCTACCACACAAGGTACAGGGCTCAGCTGTTCAAAGACAGGAGAAGCATCAGCCTGATAAATTTCACTGTCTGAAGTCAGGGTTAGTATTGTTTACCCTAGGGGAATTACTGATAGAAATGCTCATTTTAAGAAGGAGAAATATGTCAAGCAGCATTTCCCAGAAAGACATTTATGAAAGAAAAAAAAAAATTAAAATGTTTTCCCTACTGAATAAAAGCTACTATTGAAATAAAGGCATCTTAACCCAGCAGCTGCTGCAGAAAAGACAGAAAACAAAGTCTTTCAGAAGTCTCCCATGCATATGGGGCACATATAGGCAGACAGAAAAGCAAATTTCAAGCATCTATAACGTAACTGATTTCTGCTAATAAAGTATTAATGGGAAAGTCTGGCTGGAGTGCTGTAGCTCTGAAAGCAATTTCAGAAAAAAACAGAGCAATGTAGTCACTGAATAGCAGGTGAACTAATCTACAATTCTCATTAATAAAGCATTTTTTCCAACATTAAGCAGAAGTAAAACAGTTGCAACTGGAGGTGTACCTTTCTTGCCCAAACAAATATATCAGGCTTTTAAGTGTACAAATGTATTTACTCAAACCATGATTCATCAGTCTTTACTCACAATTCTTTCTTCTCCTGCAATAACATGTTATAATTCTGCTCCTTCCTGCATTTGTCTCTTTTCTAAACCGCCCCCAGGGTCAAGCCATGGCTACAGACTGGTTTTGTTAGTCACTCCAGACTGAAAGATTTTGTGCTGTATAGCTTAAGCCAGTCATACCCATTCTGTGTGAAAAGCTGAGACTGAAGTTTAAAACAGATTTACCACTGCCGCCACAGTTTTGCATTTCCTTGCTTCAGCTGGGAACTCCTTCTAGATAGAGTCCAGGGCTTGGCACAAGTGTGAGCTGACACTGCAGCAGAGAAATCATCTCCAAAAGCAGAGTGCAGCAGCCATGACTCCGCATGCTTTCACACAGGGCTCCAAACCCATTAGGTAACCAGAAAACTGTTTGGAGTCTCGTGCCTCTACTGCATCTTAGTCAAAAATTCTTGGACAGGTCTCTTAATTACTAGGCAATAGCAAAAAGTCAGTCAAATATAAAATTCCATTAACTTTTTTCTAAAACCAGGCTAGATTTGCTGCCCAAACCCTTGTCTTCCTTCTACTGTTGTAAGAGTTCCTGGCTTCCCCCAACATTTTGGCCAAGGGTTTGTCTCCTTACAGGCAGAGGGAGATGCATTTGCCTTCCACAGTGCTGAGGTGCAGCCAAAAAGAAAAGTTGGAGACCACTGGTAAGGATTTTCTTTTTTTAAACACTGAATCAGGACCACATGCTCCAGAAGTTAATTAAAATTTAAAAAAAAAGAATTAAATGATTCCCCAACATTCAGGGAAACTGAAATAGATGTACACTATGAAGAAAAAGCACCCTCCAAGCGATCACATTTTGCAAAAACTTAATGTGAGTTATCTAGGAAAGAGCATGCAAGATAATCGCATATAAACTTAAAACTTTCCCTGAAACTTTTCTGAAAAGAAATAGCACATGAAAATTGCACATCCACAGAACACTTGAGTATTGTTATGCATCTTTCCTCATCAAAAAATACATCAGGTAGTTTGGAAATCAGCATGGAAACATGGAAAAATTGAATACTACTATTAAAGAGACTTTATTGACTTGAGATACTGGATGAGGCAGAAAGAAAGAAAGTTTCTGCTTTACAGAAAATCTATCAGAATCATAGAATATCCTGAGTTGGAAAAGACCCACAAGGATCATGGAGTCCAGCTCCTGGTTAGGTTGAAAGGAATCCATGTGATGGTTTTAACTATTGATTTTAAATGGCTGTTCACAAGAATAAGTTTACTTTTCTTCTGTAGAGGGAAAGCTGAGTTTGTTTGTTTCTTTTTTGTATTTTTACCAGCCTGCAAAGTGATTGAGCTTTAGGCATTCTGTGCAGCAGAAGTGCCACCTCGTGGTTCCCTTAGTACTTGCTGGTTTTGATGCTGCTTTTTTGGGTCCAATTAGAGTTACTAATATAAAAAATCTAATTTTTAAGAGCGTTCAGTCTGTGATCCCTATAAGAAAGATCCTACCTGATTGCCACGCTGGTAGACTGGCACTACGAAGGGTGACGTCCTCTCCCTTGCTGGAGGACACTGATCACTGCAGTTGGCAGGAGTATTTGTCCCAGTGCAGGAGAAGGAGAGCATTTAAACTGTCATTTTAGAGGTCTGAAAGGGACCTACAGTCCTGCCCCTTATCGCCCATTCCCGCAGCATTTAATCAAGGAGGGTACTGAGACCAAGAGGACTGCTAGGCATGCCTGGAATGTCAAGCCCTGCTTCTTTACATAGGCTTAGGGCACCGTGCATTTAAATAACAGAAGCCCCACTTGAGGAAAGAAGAAATTAAATACTTTTAAAACCATCTGCTATATGTAGTTTGAAAATCTAAAATTCCTTTTTATGAGCAGTCTCTGCCTTTTATACTGAAAAATTAATTGGATATATGTATTTTACAGAACAAATCCACGATTCAGCAAGAAAATTAATGAAATGAATAGACAGTTGGAGCTGCTGCCAAGAATGGTCATTTCAGACCTAGCAACCTTGGAAAATGACCTTTTAAATAACGAATTTGGAAAAATAATGCTACAAAGCAACAAAAATGAGTGCTACCTACCTATAAAGCCTGCTAATAGCAATAGCTTCCAAAGAGTGAAGACATTAAATGGATCATGGAAACTCACTAGAGCTGATGTTTCTGTATCAGGCATCCTAAGCATTGAACATTCCCACGTCGATGACCCTCCTCAAGTAACTCCAGCGTAGCTCAGGGTGTGTTTGACCCGCTGTACAATCAAGTACCCTGATGCAGAGGGTAGAGGTGCACAGTTGTAGTGTTAAGAAAGTGAGAAGATAACAAAATTAGGCCTAGAAGGGCTAGCACGGCTTCCCCAAGTATTTAGGATAACTAAAAAAGGAGGAATGTGAAATATTTAGGCAACTATTAATTATTCATCACCCCATAAGCAGTGAAATACCTCCCTAAAAGAAGGCTTTTAAGCATGCAAGCTTTACACAATTGGAAGAATGTCTGATTCTTGTTGAAGTGCCATTTAAGTAGTGCATAGTGATGCAAAAGAAGTTATGGGGTTCTGCAGTTCATTTGAAGTTTCTCTATTCCTTGATCCAGGCTTTACAAAATAGATTAACTAGCAAAAGCAGGAAATTCTAATTTTTGTCCAAGTTTAAATTACAGCATGACTTCTATTCTTTTTTTTTTTTTGGTAAAGAAAATTACTCCCTACTTAATCACATTTTATTTTAACTTTGAAATCTATCGTCTCAAAATGAGTCCTGTTTCTTATCAAAGCATTCCTGCAGTGGATTCTCTCAGCCTTTTGCCTCCCACTCAGTAAAGCTATGTCCTTAAGGTGCAAACCATAGTTCCCCAAAGTCTGTGCAGCTCTCTCGATACTGGAAGGATCTCTAATGGCTCCCAGAACCTTCCCTTCTCCAGGGCTGAGCAACCCCAACTCAGCCTGACTCCAGGGGAGAGATGCTCCAGGGCCTCTGATCATCTTTGTGGGACTCACTCCAACAGGTCCAAATCCTCCTTATGGTGCGGACCCCAGAGAATCCCAGACCAACTTATTCAGGAGATGTGAGTGAACATAATCAACATCCCTCATACACAGGACTCCACAACACTCAAATTTGTTTCACAAGAGAGAGAGTTTCTATGATGAAGATTATAGCCACAGATTATGGAGAACAAGACATGCTTCTTGCTTTTTTCATTATTTAAAGAACACTAATCACTTGTGGTTTTTGTGAATTGAAACAGAAAATGAGAACAGGTACAGAACCTGAGCCTTAATCCTCCAATTTAATTTCCTTTAATCTTGCTTATAGAATATATCCTCTTTTCTAACTACCCTTTTTTTTTCCACCAAAGCCTGGCACTTCCAGATCCTCTTACACCTTTTTACCATAAAATACATGCATTGCTATTCTCCAGGCAGACTTCCCTACCCCCCCTCTCCAGGGTTCTCCACCTAATGCTCAATGCTATGTTTAGGCTTCTGATCCAGGCTGGCTAACACAGCAAAACTGAACAGGAACAGAAGACAGAGCATTGCGAGTGGCCCTTTGACAACCTGCAGGGCTCACACTTACAGCAAATACTCTGAGCACAGGTAGGGTGGTGAACACAACATTAAGACTAAATAAAAACCAATTTATATACTCCCCCATTGAGGTCTGAAGCTGGGATAGGTAATTTGTTCCAAATGGAGGAGGAACACTACAGAGTACAGTGCTCCAGGGTTTTCTGGGTCTTGATCATTTAACTCATCGTGGGGTTTCTTCACATAGCCTGACCTCCAGTTGTTTTTGAACAAAAGAGGTAACTGCTGAAGACTGTGGAGAAGATAGGAAGGAGACAACCCCTAATTACTCAACTGGCTGATTTCATCAGGAGCTGCATTATAGTCAGTATTTAGCAAGAAAAGAGACTTAAACAAAGCAGCAATCCTTAAACCAACACAAACATCAGCATTTTTGTTCCTTATTAAATCAAAAGGTTTTATTTAAAAGCTGCAGGCCTAGCAAAATAAGGAACAATTTAAAAAGAACCCCTGGTGACTTAGACATATTCGATTTGCTGTGATAAAAGACAAAGACCCACAAATCTTGCAATGTATCATTTGCTTCCAAGGACAGTAACTTATAGCCTATGATTTTAATGATTGTCCTGCAACTGATCATTTTGAGAAGCACAAGATAAAGTGCAGTTAAGCTAAATATTATCCTCTTACCCTCCCAGAGCACAGTATTTCATTTAAGCCATTCAGGTAGAGGTAGTTTTGAGGGTTAGTAGATTTGAAAGCTTGTTTGTAGTTATTTGAGCTCCAAGACCTCTGCATAATTTAGACTAGTTCACATTTCAAAAACTTCTCAAACTTTAAAATATCACATGCATTTTAAATGTTCAGCTTAAAATAAAGCTGCTACAGGGTCCAGTTCTGACTCTGTATATATTACTACTTTTGAATCAAGACACATTTCTCCTAAGAGAGAATCTTCTTTCACCACTCAAAATAATTATGTTGCCACCATTCATATTAAGAGAAAAGATAGATGGCCTTTACCCAAAGATGCTCTGATGTGCCCTTACAGAGTTAATTGAAGGACTGACATCTGAAAGAGCTCTCTGTCTCCCAGGACTCATTTTCTCTTTACTCATACTGTACCAACCTGAAAGACAGAAACATTTAACAGACTGATCCCCAGACATGCATTGTTTTTCCTAATATTTTCACGCTGTGGTATAGCAATCCTGCCCAAAACCTCACCACAAGCAGCATCCCGAACATGAAATATGTACTGTCAGCAGAGGAAGTTGTCTGTTTCTCTCTTACCTTGGAGAATTATCAGTGGATACCAGGAAACAGTGTCAAATATGCTCATCAGTCACAAGTAATTACAGATCCCTATCATCATTGTTTTTCCACACAATCACCTTATCTCTGACAAGACACAAAAAAAGCCTCCACATTGTGGGAAAGATTCGTCCCAAGTTTGCTGTCAGAAAAGTGAGAAAATAACATGTAAGAGCCCATGTTTTTACTCTTGTTTATAAATAGCAAGAAGTCACATTATAAAAAATTTTCATTACATCAAATGAAAACTTCACTAGTTTGTAGACACCTCTTTACACTTGTTTTTTTAAAGAAACACCTAACATTGCTTTCTTAATGTAGCTTTTGACTATTTTTGGTAAATATCTAAATAACAAAAACCATATTCCAATGTAAGTCCTCATGACTGAAGGCTTTGCCCAGTGATCCATCAGGAGAGACACTACAGCTGATGCCCAGTGTAGTGCTACACTGTAGAGGAATCTAATTAAATTAACTGTATGAATTGAGTGACCATATGGAACCATCAGTGATGGAGAGATACTATAACTTGGAAGCAAAATTATCACAAGAGAATCTAAAACAAGGAAAGAAGGGGCAAGCTATAAGAATAAATCTGCTGAATATTCAAAGTATTGGAGCAGGAGCTCTGTTTAGAAGGCGAGGTGTCAAGCCATAGTCCATACAAAGAAACAATAACAAGTTACTATAATTCTGAGGCACTTAGCAGGAAAACATCACAGAAACAGAAGAATTTAATTTCTTTCCATTTAATACCAACTGCAATGGCCACATGCTGTTGTGTTTGTATTTATTGTGTATTTTTGTTTGTGCCACCAGACTATAAGCTTTTCCAGGCAGAGCCCAGCTGTTTGTTTGGCACAAACTCCCCTATCATACAATACTGGGTACACTTAAATAGGGACTATACATGCTATGCTAATCCTCTCCCGAAGCAGGCTAATTAAATCAAAACCTGATAAAATGGTGTTACAATTTTCACAGAAATCAACAGAATCAAGGATACTTCAGTTCTAACTCTCCAGGGGACCGGTGTGTAAAAAAAATGAAATATTTTAAAAACTGTAATTAGAGCAAAACCATACCCTAGGAGTAATGACAGAGTTCGACTGAAGCCTTGGTGTATCTGGTGGGAAGCTGCCACTCAGCTCGTGTTGCATCCTGTTGTCAGTGCAGTGCTGAGCACAGGCAGTGAAATCTGGCTTGTGGCTCACACCACAGGTCCGTGGTAGAGCTTGTTTTCAGCATGGATCCAAGTGAAGATTAATGGGTCATCACCTATTTCCATTCCAGAACATCAGAGTTTTTACAGATTCCCAGAGCAGCAGGGATAGTCTGTCCCTCTGCACTGGGTTGTTTCCTTGCACCTGCTTAAACTTGCAGGAATTTGTACATTCCTGATTCTGTTGCTGTCAGGAGGCCTGTGCATGCCATAATTCAGACTTAAATATCTAAAAAGCCTGGAGAACACCCAAGGGCTGTACCCTCTTTGCTGTTTCCATGGTATTTTCTGCCCTGTCATGTGGCTGTACCCATAGCAGAGCAGGTTCTGCTACACACAACTCCTCTATGGAAGAGCATTCATGAAACTTCCATTTAAATTTGCACCTGGTCCCATGATCCAATGCAACCTTCTTAAATAAAGTTGGAGCCCAGTGTTGGAATGTATTTTGTGTCCTTTGAATTGGCATAAGAGACTACACGAGGTACAAAAACAGAAGGCAGCTCACTGCTGATTCAGAGGTAGCTTCAGAGGATGTGTATTAATACTCTGCCACTCTACAGCAAAATCATTTACATGAGCTGCAATGAAATCCATACAGTAAAGTTTGTTCTCTAATTTGGTGGCTGTAATTCTTCAGTTTTCCAGACACCTACACAAACTACAAAATAAAGGGAGTCAAACAGTGCAAACGCTAAAAGATGATTGAAAACCTAAGAGGGCACCAAAACTTTATAAAAATGTTATCTGCTCCTATCAGTGCTGCCCATTTGTTGCATATAGCAAAACCAAAGTGAGGCCAGTTAAACACCCAACGTAGGCTGAAATGGATAAATTGGGGGGCTTGTTTGTGCAGGGTTTATATTTTCTTTATAGCACAGTTTATACCTGATTTACTTATCCTAATGCAGGCCATTGCAAAGAGCATGTTATTAAACCATTTCATTTCAAACACACTTCTGAGATTGCAATTTAAATGAAAACACATGACTGAATCCCACTTGATCTCTTCACACTACTTCTGTCAGCACATGGGCTTTAATTCCAATCAGGATAAACAAATTCAGAGCTGAGAGCGGTAAAGAAAAATACATGCCAATTTTATAGGAAAATCCTGCCTTTTTAAAGAAAGTCTGGGCAAAGGGAGAAGTACTGAGCAGTAAGTGGAGAAACTGGCATGAAAAAAATTGGAAAAGGACTTGAAGTACAGGGAGGCAGAAGGAGTTCAAAAAAGACCATGTGAGATGCAGCACTGCTTCAGTACCTCTTCTCAGAAGGCAGAGGGTGATTTGGTATTTTTCTTTATTCTCATTTCAGCTGGTATTGTCTTGGGAAGTTAACAGTTTTACTTCACATGGCCAAAGCTTTTAAAACTGAGGGTGATTAAATTACTTTCTAAGCAAAACATAATTTGCAGACTGCTAAGGTAGCATCTTAAGTAGAATGAAAGACCTTTTCAGACTAACACAGACCTGAGGATGCCATCATTTAATAAATAGCTTTTCACTGCTCTGGTTCACTTTCATACTGAGCATCAGTGCATGGAGCAAGACAACAATTTGGCTCTGAACAGTTGGGGCTTTTTTGAAGTGTGATGGTGTAGCTGGATACTTCCAAGAGTAAACATGCTGTCAAAGCAACATACAATTTAAAGTTCATAAGTGAAAGAAAATGGATGGCTCATCAACAAAAATGTCATTTCTAAGAATAAAGACAAGGTTTGTTTTTTTTCTTAAACACTACTCATGACTCCAAGGGAAAAGTTAAGAGTCTTACCGAACTAGTAGGAGAAAGCAGCAAGGACAACAAATGTCAAGTTAAAGTAGATGTATATGTTGGTGTGTCATTTAAACTGTGCCTGAAGGATAATCCCAGCAAGATGGGTATTTCAACTTGGTTTAGCAGCATCCCTGGCTGGGATAAGAAAGTCTAATCACTTTATTAGAACAACGTCATTAGAAGAGAATTTGGGAAGAAGTAACTATAGTTTGTGTTGGTGTTTGACTTTTTAATTTTTTTTAATGAAGATCTAGCAGGATAGCTTCCACAACCAGCTTGAAGCTATGGATATTTATGGTTTTAGCAATTAGTATGCCAAAAGGCTGACTGTGCAACAGACTAAGAAATGTACTGTTCTTGCCCATAAAAATACCTCCTGTATTTATGGGTTGGACCTCTTATGTTTTAAGGATGGCAGAGTACAGCCCATTTTCTTTCGCACTTTAAGTGTTTTAGAGGAATACACTCTTTACCCCCAGACATCTTCATTCCTTTCCAAATAGTACCTGGAATTCAGATGACACGTTAAGATTCATGCAGTTTGACCTTCCTTGCCTTTCATTCAGAGCTCCAAAGACTCTGACCAGCAAAGTTGGGGAAACAAATAACTTTCAACGAAACTTCGTTCCTTGTAGGTGTAGCACTGATGCTCTGTTAGAGGATAATGGTTGAAAACAGATAATTATAATTAACTCACATGGAGTTTATACTGGTTTTAGCATCTCCCCCCATCTAACCAACAGAACACACAGCATCACTGGCTTCCTCTGTAGTGCCACATTTGATTTTCTTCTACACAGTGAGGAAAAGTTACTGATAAAATGAATCCAGCGCTGTTCTTTGGCATTACACTGGTAACTGGATGCTGTCCCTCAATTAAAAGCTGCTGAGTGATCAGAGCACCCTGAACCTGGAATGTCAAAAAATCTGCCTTCACTTTCAGTTGCAAGTCCCATGTCAGTTTTCATATTGAAGGGTACATCTTGAAGCACACAGCAATCAGGGATGCTTGGAGCCCCACCCAGCCAAGGAACAAAGTCCTTAGAATATATAGCTTATAGAAGTACTTCATAACATGTACAAACTGGGAAAAGATAGCACAGGGGTTTCTGGTCTTTGCCTCTTACTGGACAATTTCATAACATTTGGTTTTGGGGATTTCTTAACATTTTTTTGCTAAAATCAGAACTCTATTAGGAGTATATCTAGAAAAGTGTTTTCCGTAGCATGCAGAGAAAACAATTCAGTAGCAGAGTGTTTGATATTATGGTCAAGGAAATTTCCCTGTCCCACCATCCAGGAGCCACTGTCACCACTTGAGCTGGGTGGGACTAAGGCCCCTTCTCAGCTACACCCCCTCCACTCACAGTCAGACCAAGTTTCCTCATCAGCTCCACTCCAGAGTTCCTAGCAGAGTCCCAGACATCCAGATCCTTAAAATATTTTAATTGTGGGGCAATAAGTAAATTACAAAAACAGCTTGGGCAGATGCCTCTGAGGAAGGATGCAAAACAAAGGAACCCCTGGGCTTTTATCCTCTTACGGTCTCTGGGTGGGAAAGTCCAGGGGTCCTCAGCTCCTGCCATGTCCCTGTCCCTCAGCTGGCTGCACCACAGGTCCCCATGCCCTCAGTTCACAGCCTCTTAGCTCAGGGCCCAGCCCCTCAGCTCAGCCTG
Source organism: Origma solitaria (assembly GCA_013397895.1). Taxonomy (NCBI): domain Eukaryota; kingdom Metazoa; phylum Chordata; class Aves; order Passeriformes; family Acanthizidae; genus Origma; species Origma solitaria. Next base: position 621,363 of record VZRL01001799.1, read on the forward strand.
CAGTTTGTACCCCAAGCTATCAGCACTAATCATATTTGCCAGGATCTACAGTGCCCAGTTTTAAACTGCTGGTAAAATACTCCTTAGCAACCAGGAGTATGATGCTTAAGGTGAAGATGGCACATGGCCAGAGTCATTCTACAGACTGTCTGGCTGCTCAAAATGAGATATTCTGCTCTGAAAGCATCATCATTGTTCTCAATGGTCTATCACTTAAAATTGAGTCACACCAGTAGACCACCATTAACAGCCAGCAGCTTCTCCTTTGGGCCCCTTCCTCTTTTTATTCATAGACTTGAAAGAGAAATGGCCTTGGACAAACATTTTCATTTTGAAACACTTCCTACTCTAAAGTCATCTCCAGCACCAAAATGAACAACTGTAGCGTGAATTAAACCTTGTAAGATACAACTTTTGCCAAGTACCACCATCTGGATATTTAAATCCACAAAATCTCTGCTGTAGGGGCAAGTGCAGCACTTACATTTCTAGAAGTGGGAAATCACCCACTCCTCGGATGTATCTACATCTCGGTGCAGACAAGGTGCAAATTACACCCAGATTCCAACTGAGATAAATCCATAAAGGGGAACCTGTCCACCTGGTCTCACTACCTACCTATGATCAGACTGACCACTCAGAAGCTCTTGAGCACATTCTATTTGCAATGATGTGCACATATAACTGAAAAGGAAGGAAACAAGTCTTCATCACCCATGGATTTTTGCCTCCTCACGCTTCTCTACCCAATGCTAAAGGGTTAGAGGCAAACAGGTCCAGTAAGCAGCTGTTTTATAACTGCAGCATAACACAGCATGTGTACGTGTGGAGGGAGGAAGAGTCCAAGCCAGAAGCAACTGCCCTTTTTCCATTAAAGCTTTCCCTTATATTTACAACTTACTTTACAAGCTTTGAATTTACCCTCCAAACACCATCACTTACTGCTGATGCCAAACACACCACCTCTACAGCACATCACAAAATGTGCTATGTCTGAATAGGGAAAAAAGGTGGATTATTTGCCCTATTGCCAACCTTTATTATCAAGTTATCTAACGTACCTTTCAACTACCTAATGACAACAGTGTTTTGGAAATTCTCTCAAGTTTTGAAGTCTATGTAAACTGGGTCTGTTATTTAAGAAGTCAGGAAGTTACCCTGTTGCACTGTACCTCCTAGATTCCTACCAAATATCTAATGTTAAGAACACCATCTTTGCTGGAAAGTCAAGAGAAGAAATCCCCCAGGCTCCTGGGCTATAATCTGCTTTGCCCTCTACTATATCCTTGTAGGTCAAAAGGAAGTTTATGCAGGTGCATCAGGTTTTGACATAAAACCCCAACTAGATTATGATCCAAAACTGCTGTCTGCCATAGCAGTCCAGAGCTCTATCCAACCAAGTTTTGAAAAATCTCCTCATTTGGAGGGTACCCAACTTCCTTGGGCAAAATCTGCTTGACTAGCCTAACAATGAGAAAAGTTTTTCCCTTAAATTCAACTTAAACCTCTCTAACTCCAGTATATGTCCTTTGCCTCTCAGCTTCTTGCCATACATTTCTGTAAAGAGCCTGGCTCTGTCTTCTTGGTAACCTGCTCAGAGGCACAGGGAGGCTAACAGGGCCCCATCAAGCTACAGTTTCCCTCTACTCAGTCAACACAGGATACCATGGGACTATGGTTTATTTTCTGAGAGGCAGCTCTGCATGTCCAAATTGTGATTTCCAAGAGAAACTGCAGCAGTTTTATCTAGAAACCGAAGAGCTCACATTTTTGCCAAGAGCAAAAAAAAAAAAAATAAAAGAAGAAAAAAATCTGGTTAAAAAAACGGCCTTGGTTGCCAAAATACATACTTCTTTAAAAAAGCTAAAAAACACAGTAACACAGCTCTAGAAATAGAACACCCACCTCCTGGTTATCCCAGGATCTCAGGCATAAGACTGCTCTGCAAGAACAGCCACATTCACAAATAGAACAGTAAATCCCTAGCAGCATTTATCCAAACACAGAAAAGCATATTCCATACAGAAGTTTAGCAACAAAAACAGAGAAGGTCTGATTTAGTAAATCCAGTTTGCCTTACTTGTTATTTAGCAAACACCTTCTACTAAAATCCTGCAGTTTGTTGACGGCAATCTGAAATGTGTTGAAGTAGGATACACATACAGAATGTCTTATTTACTAAAGCAGAATTATTTTTAGAAAAGCTGAATGTAGAACAAGCTACATCTTGCTCTAACTTACAGCTGAGCATCCTGTTTACATGCTGATGTCCGTGTTTACTTTTTTGGTTACAGGAAGCAACGCCGAAAGACTTGAAATAATTTTGCCTCCTGCTGCCTATCAAGTTATTCCACTCCCGTAGGAGACAATGGCTGGGGGTCAAGTTAACTCATGCAGAGAAATGCAGAGTGCAGACTTTCGCCACTCTGAAACAATGCCATTTTAACAGCTTTGCTACAAGGATTTGCTTTGCCAGGCTTCTTCGCCCAGTCTGTCTCTCTGAAATATGTACGGCTTCCTTCTAGCACTTTTGCTTAGAATATTCTTCAAATTATTTTTCCTTCTCTCCAAACCTTGTTCTCTTTTTTACAGTACTAACATTTTCACATGACTTGCCCTCTACCTTCAAGCTGCAGTCACAACACATCAGTCAGATGCAACAGCAGTACAGCAGTTTCTACATTATATTCCTGCGTTTTCATGTTATTTTATTAATTTATAGCTTGAAAAATAGAATGACTGGCCTTATAGAGGGTTAAGAGGAGGAAGCCAGGACAGTTCTCCATATGAATCTCTGTGCAAGTGCCAGCTGGATTTCGCAGCCCTGCGCTCGGCAAAGCACAGAACAAGAACGCTGTTAGTATTCTTGGAGTGCTCTGAAGAGGAACAGGAAAAGGCAAGAAAATAATCTTACTCTGTACCAGAAAGAAGTGCTGGAAAGTCAAAGAGGAGAATTCAAACTCCATCCTCCCCACAGCACATAATCAACATCACTCACAGTCACTCTCATGCGTCACAGTGACACTAAAGGTAATAAGCTGTACGTGAAAGAAGGGAAACATTGAAGAGGTGTTGTTGCAGCACATCCCCCTTTCCTCTTGCTCTCCATGCCCTCCAAAGCCGAACATTGCTTCCAGGATACTGAAAATACTGCTTGCTGAAGCTCTGCCCGGAGGGGGACCCACCATGCACCAACTCCCTGCCTCTTGGGATATGTTTATTAATGACTTACAGCAATACACTCAAATAACCAGAGGTCACTTAATCTCTCAGTTTATAATTTAATGGCTGATTTACCCTACCTTGGAATCACTGCTAAGGAGCATTAGGCAGTCCCAACCACAGGCAAAGCTCTAAAGCCCAGGCAACGTTGGGGTGATGTGGAAGTGTTGATGGCTCCCTAATACTTTAAACAGGGCATGCACAAAGCTCAGGGCCTCTGGGTCATTCTTGTGCACACAGGCAGGTTAATTCAAACACCACACAGTTTTATTAATTCACTATTAACAGTAATTAAAATTGAAACAGGTCCAGAACAAAAACAATAAAATGAAGAGCAGCGATGTGGGGGAAGCAGAACTGGGAACAGTCCTGTCCCTATTCCCTCTAGCTGCCTCACTCTGAAAATAGACACATATTTGCCCCTGCCATTCTTAGCAAATCCTAAATATAAGTGTCAGAGACACTGCCAAGTGGTACAGTAATGCACACAAGGAAAATCCTCCAAATTCCAAGGTTATACAGAAGGGGAAAAACCACCAGTTTCTTCACCTCAGGGGCAAAATTGTACTTCGCATGTGTGATGGACTGAAAAACGCTTCATCACAAGAGCCAATTTTCTTCCAACTCCCCTGCAGCTCTTAAAACATAGATCTTAGTTTTGTACCTGATTTGCTAAATGGCTTTCCTTTCTATTATACCTTTAAAAAATAAAAAGGAATGATAAATACATAGCCTCATGATTTACTGTGCTCACCAGAAGGTAGATATTTTAGGAGGACCATTCTCACTTCAGAAATATATACTGAAATAAAAATAGTAAAAAAAACCCCAAACAAACATGTCACTACCCCTCTTCCACAAAGAGAGGAGGGGTTTATTTCCTCATGGAAAACAAAAGCCAGAAGACAGAGCTAAGTAGTTATTAATATAGAGATAGTATAAAAAAAACCCCCTATGACTTATAGCAACAAAAAGCCCTAGGACAGTTCCATCTCATATAGATTAAATTTTAGTGCTATATGTAGTAAAAACATGAATGGTAAAAAAAAAACAAAACCCACATACAATGCAAGCATTGAATCAATAAAGTAATTTGGATCATAAGCATTCCAAGAAATTCAACAGCTTGGCACTTTTCTACCATGTAGGACTTTGTCAGAAAGACATAGGACTTCTTTTTAAAAAACCCCAAACCTTCCCCCAATATGAGTTCTCACTTTGCAGTTTTCATATTGCTTTGTTGCATGAAGGGTGTGGTGAGTGGGTACAGCTCCTTGGCTGTACTCGGAATAACTCACCTGGTTCACCCCCACCTTAAAACACATCCATTCAGGAGTATCTGTAAAACAACCGTATAAATGCCTTCCCTTTAAGGTACTCAAACACCCACCTCCATTCTGGGGAAGGACCTTCTCCAGGCACTGAAGATATCCTGGGTGTCTCACTCTCTGTTTATCCTTCCCTCCAAACGTGTTATAGCTGTAGATCAGCGTCCCAGAGCTGCTGCCCCTCCACTGCCACCTCATCCATTCTCACTCCACAACTCTGCTTTTACCCCATTTCTGGAAGCTTCTTTCCAGCAGAGACTTGTGGGAGTGCTGGCATGGCCCAGCTGCAAACATTAATGCTCATGGGGGCTAAACCAAACCATTCCCCCTTTGACAACTGTATGTGGCTGAGGAGCTCCCAAATGCAAAACTCCTGGCTGCTGTTAGCTGAAGGAACCTGCATCACCTTGGCTCAGCCTGGGTTTGGGCTTCCAAATAAACACCTGGCACGAGAGCATTGCCATCACTGGGGCTGACCCAGGACTTGAACACACAAGGGGTGACTAAAGCCTCAGCTGGGTGCCCTATTCCTTAGCATCCTGATGGGCTTCAAGTCTCAAAAAAACCCCCCAAAACAGGGTTTAGGCGGCTGTTTTATTAATTCTTGTCACCATGTACACCACTCACCTTCATCAAACACTTAGGATTGCCTCTTTTGCAGGAAGGGTTGTGTTTAATGGTGCAAGAACAGCTGTGCAATTACATCCAGCCCTCTCTCAAGCCACACCCAAGGTTCCTGATGCCACATTCTCATTGCCTGTGAAATGCAGGTTAGAGTTTATGTTAGAAAGTCCAAGAATCTTGGGTGCATCTGAACAAAGCCATGGAGAAAAGAAATTGCCCCAGTGGGAAAGAGTAAAGGTCCCCCACTGATTTCAATATGTCACAAAGTATATGCTGCCTTTTATAATAGTGCAGCAAGAATAAATCAGCCTTTCATGATGAAGAAGAGACAGTATTACGTGTTCTGGTGTTCTCTGTCTTTCAGAAGGGAGTGTGCTCTGAAATATTGTCACTTTTGTTGCTTCCAGTATGTCAGCTTGGAAAGGAGATCACAGAAAGGAAATCAGGCCAACACAAACATTTTACTGCCCTTTTTCCCTTTTTTCCCCCCGATTACGACTGCTTTTGGGTTGCTATCAGTAAATTTTAGTATCTCATACCAGCCAGATGAAGTTTTTTACTGGGCTCAGTGTCCTTACAAGGTTCAGACTTCTAAGAGATCGTATTTAATTTCCAGCTATTGCCCAAGTGCAGTGTGTTTTAATTGAAAATTAGCTATTATTTAGCTATATCTTGTGTCACACTGTATTTCACACCCTGAAAAAAGTTTTGAGGAAATCACTGCATCCCTAATCACCTTCATAGACGCAAACCATAGGTTTTATTCACCCATGTGCTCAGCGTGATGGGAAGAAAGACATAAACCATAAGCCGTGCAGAGCTGTGGTACAGCACCAGGGCTGGAAGGAGCCCTGTGTCCCTGTGTCCTCCCTGTGTCCCTGTGTCCTCCCTGTGTCCCTGTGTCCCTGTGTTCTGGGCTCCAAGCCCCCAGCCAGGCAGCCCTGGCTGTACCCAGTGCTCCTTCCTTCTCCAGGTTCTAAGTGAACCTCACCCATGGAGAAACTATGATTTACTTTTTACTTAGTGCTGCCTACAAAGAGCCTCTCAATTTTTAGTCCATTAACAAATCTTTCCTGGGATCTATTAACATGTCACTATGGAATGCCTTTTCCTTCAAAGTTTAATATGTCTTAACTCTCTCTTAATCACATTGCTCTACTCCACTTCATAGCCCGCGGCTTCAGGGAACCTTTGCCTTTTATTAGTACCCATATACAATCATGTTGTCATTCCAAGATCCAGGGCTGCTTTGGGTTTCATAAATCGTTATACCTTTGATTTACGTGGTGTGTCCACAGCTCCCTGAGAATGGAGATGTGCAGGCAGGGCAAGGAATGAAATGTTGCAGTGCCGAGCTGTGCCGGGGCATTCTCCTGCAGGGAGGAGCTGTGCCTGACAGGACACACAGTCCCTTCTTGCCTGCAATGATGGCAGGCAGTGTTAGCACTAGTATTGGTTTGGTCAAATCCTTGGTACGACCCCTGGAGGTTTTGAAAAGACGCTTTGGAGGTGTGGCACTTGGGGACATGGTTTAGTGATGGGTTTGGCGGTTCTGGGACAATGGTTGGACAAGATCATAAAGGTCTTTTCCAAGTGGAATGATTCTGTGATTCCTCTTTTATAGCTGGCGAGAGCTGAAAGACTTCATGCTTACAGATGTGAGCTGCCAAATGAAAAACTGACTTTCCTACCCTGGTAGTGCCCCTAAAGGAAGGTCTTTCATGCCACAGCCTTGTGAGAGTTACAGCATTTTGCTTTGGCCCATCTAGACGCTCTGTTGACTGCCTGGTGAGGGAGGGAAGGCATTAACAGTCTGCCCCCCATTTTGGGTCACTTGCACCTCCAGGTGAGGAAAAAGAATACTGAAAGTCCTTCTTAGAAATGCATGTTTAGATACGAGCCTTATCTGTTGTTTGAGGCGATATTTTGCACTTTATAATGGTGTTTGTGAGTGACATAAGAAAGTTTCAGTGTGATAAATGTGTGGTCTCTATTTGGTAAACCCCTTATTTACATCACTGAATTCATTACTGCAGATGACAAAACTAAGATTATGAAATTGTATAAAAGCAGCTCCTAAAAATTCTGTTGTGGGGTTTTTTTCTTCAATTCCTTTTCTACTGAGAGGCATATTATAATGAAATTTAAGGTGCCACAGTACTAGCAGGATGAACAAGATGGATTCACTAATTAAATGGAAACAAGGTCCAGCCTGACATCTCTAAAATACAGCAGATCCCATCAGAGCCACATGCTTGTCTCCCTGCTGTTAGAGATTTGTCATTTGCAAGGTACCTGGCTTCCGTCTCAGCATCGTGTCAAAGAATCTGAAAAATACCTCCTCTCTCTTCTAATAAGATACCGTCTGCCTTTTTTTAGAGTAGCCTCCATTGTCTGGCTCTGCTTAAGCACTTTTTGTCTGTTCCCAGTTTCTTTACAAAAGTTTTTTGATAATTTTATTTTTCCACCAGTCAGAATTGCTGCAATGTGCTCTATGTGGTGGAAGTGTTCAAAAGCTTTGGGAATGTGCAGCTTGTACAGAATGCAGCTGCCTGCCTATGAAATGGTATTAGACACAGAGAATACAGTATATTGATTCTTTGGCATCTGTATCAGCTTCCTGTTTATTTCCGAATATAATTTAAGTCCTTGTTTTTTACCTGGTTGGATGCTGACAGGTTACTAGGTTTGTCTGTGTGAATTGCCATAGCAACAGTGGTGCTGGAGCAAACAATCATGAGCTTTAATAGCCTGGGGGTCTGCAGCAGAGCACTCCTAATTTAGAGACCTTCATCTCTCCAGTCTGGGTTGTTTTACCAGCTTGATTGGGCCTATTTTCTGTACTTCAGCATTATTCACTTTGTGATCTGTGGACTGCAGATTTCCATGTGGCAGGGAGGGGAGTGATGTGAGTTTATGTTTGTTTATTTAGGAAGGATTATACTCTTTGAATAAACACCATTCTAGAATGAAACCCAAAGTGTAGGTTGGCTCACATGTATATTTTGATGCTAAGGTTATGTTCTACTTTATTGCGAGACCAGGGCTCACATCTGAAGCCAAAATGAGACACTGAGCACTACAACATCCCATTTGCTTGTGCTGAAGCTGAATTTTGCCTGGGTTGTGCTGTGCCTCAGGTGTCCCAGTGCCTCAGCAGTGCTGAGGGGCTGCTCTTTGCAGCTCTGAGCTCTTTCACAGCAGGTGCCGAGGCAGCGTTACCATTGTTGCTCTCACGGCTTTGTTTATTGTTCCCATGGCCGTGCACCTGCAAACCCCAGTAATTTTATATGGCAGGTTCTCGTGGGAAGCCATTAGCACTGGTGTGAAAATCAGCCCTTTCCTCCAACCTTTTCATACTCCTTTTGTAGATGCTGGTTTGTGTTGGAGACAACTGAAACAACAAAGCCGTGTTTGTATACTCTACACTATTAGTATTTTAAGTACTGAAATATTAGCTAATAACACATGTGCAGGAGGTTAATGGCCTGTGCAACAATTTCTTTAAGTACCATGCCCAGCTGTAATCATGCCTCAAAGAGGAGCATCCAAGAGGGAGTTCAGGTTGATCCCATCGAGGGGAAAATAGCACATAATAAATAGTGGGAAAGCATGCAAAAAATATCACCATCTTCCTCTTCATCCTCACCACTGCTGCACAGGAGAGACAGCACAGGGGACACCTGGCTGGGGACCCCACCACTGCTCTTCCAGCTGCCCACAGAGGAGTTCTCCCCTCTGCTTTTGAGCGTCTTCAGCTGCAGACCCTGCTTACCCTGCTGTGTGCATGAGAGCGTGCTCAGCACCCTGCATGCAACAGCCCCAACAGTGTGAATCTAAGAATTATGTGAATTATTGAAACCAGGTAGGAAAAGTCACAAATGGTGCCATGGCAGATAAATCACACGGCATTTTTTTGTTTTTCGCTGGGTCTGCCTCCCTCTTTTGGTGGAGCAGAAAGCAGTGGTTATTTGTATATTATGCCACACATACCTTGCCTTAAATAACACACAATTTCAATGTAAATTTCAATATAGATAATAACAGGTATGTAGTTGGTCATTTGATCAGTACATACACATATCTACCAGCCATTCCAGTTTTACCTGCCATACTGTCTTTTTTTTTAAAATCAAAATTGTCGCAGCTGGGGATTTTCTCAATTGGAAGAGCTGAATGTCAAAAGCCAAACTTCCCCATCAGTCTGTGTGAGCACCAGGAGTTAGACACCGGCCCACTCACTTTTTGACTTTAGTGTCAAAGCTTTAGGAATGGCTTTAATAACAGTTGCTGTGAAATTAAATATTATTGAAAATACTCTCTTTTTTTATTTTACCACTGAGACAGTTTTTAACAGTTGTGGACAGTCCCATGTTCTTCAGATGAATGAGGGCTGCCTATCTTCTTCCTAGAACAGCAAATATCAAGCAAAGGGAGCTGAAATTACTCTGAGCAACTTTATGTGAATCTGGAATATCTAGAGGTGCACTGACCTATTCACTCACATTATATCTTTTCGACTGCCACTGCTTATACAGAGATGAGTAAAGCTGAAAGAAGTCACTCAAGTTTTGCCTTTTGGGCAATCCCACTGTGCACTTCTCCTTCCTTAGAAAGCTTCTAAAGCAGCCATTTTCACAGCCTGAGTGGTAACAGATTTGGCTGCTGTGATGCAGTTCCAGGTGGCACTGTCAGACCCAGATCTTGGTCTCCTGTGCAAGCACAGAATGGGGGAAGAAAAAGGAGAAAAAGTGTGAGACAATTGTAGTTTTACAGTCTCCTTTTTCAGCTTGCAAACCCAAGATAGGAGTAGACAAGCTTTACGATGGTGTGGAGAAATCAATACATTTTCATTGATTCTTGTAGCTGCAGAGCTCTCACCCAGCACAAGTGCAGGGGTCAGAGCATGAGTACATGACTGTCCTGCCGCACTGCCCGTGTGCTCCTCAGCAGTCCTGCTCCTTGCTTCACCAGGGATGGAGCCTGCTCCGTCACACGACTGCAGCAGCAGCAGCTGACCCAGGATCCTCCCAGCAGGGCAAGTAGGTCCTGCAAATTATCCTCTGCACAGGCCACAAACTACAACAATGCCAGTGACAGCTGCAGCTGAAGGCACAGCTCCACAGAAGGAAAATACTTCCTTTACAGAAGACTATTTTCAAACAAGTGCACAAAGTCTATCGGAACAATGCGTGGTATTCCAAAAGAAAGAGATCCACAAAGTCACACGTGAAGAATGACACAGAAATGGAAACATAAGAACAAAACAGCTTGGAAAACCAGCAGAGAAGTTGCATAGTCAGAACAGAGTGTAAGTAAGGACTTGGAACAAGCATATAGTTTTGAAACAAAAGGAACTGGAAACAAATTACAAAAATTTGAGTATGAAAAATAATTGAAGCAGACTTGCAAGTTTACCTTTTTTTGCAAATGCTGCAAAAACATCTGTGAGAGCCTTTTAGAGTTGTTTCAATTTTGCAGAAACATTAGTTTCCTTAATTGTCATATTCACCTTCTGTTAGAAAACTTCTGACCTGCTCAACTCTACCGAGAATCTGTTCATTAGCAAAGGGGGGTCTGTCACCATTTTCAGTTGTTGCAAAGCTGTCAAATGGCGTAAGCCTTACTGGAATCTCCTTTTACTGTTATGGCCCACCTTTGCAGGTGACATTTTTAACTGATTTGATTGTGCCACGATGGACCTGACCTTTGTGTCGTGTCTTTTCTTCCCATTTCTTCAGCAGAGTCCATTATCTCTTGTTCCAAATTCCTTCAGCTCTTCTCTTTGACTTTGTGTTGCTTTCCACTTCATTCCCAGGCTGCACCGCCTTACACCCTACACCTGCTTTTGATGTCACCAAATAGGGACAATGACTATAAAGTTATTTCCCTTTACAAGTCAAACCTGGAAGGTCTCTCTGTTGTTGTTCATTCTATTTCCATTGCTGGTGTAAGTGTCCTTGTTGTTTTTCCCACTAGTGAAGAAAGGGCAAATGTCATATTCACTGAAGCAAAGACTTTGCTTTGAAGCCGTATTGATTTTTCCTTTTCTCTTCTGAAGCTTTGCCAGGCTCCATAAAAACCTGTCTCTTGTTCAGAAACTCTTTGGACTGAGAGACAACAGGGGCAGCAGAGCCAGCGGGGCACAGTGGGAAGTTAGGGCATCTGGTGGGGAATGACAATCATGACAGCAGCAAGTAAAAGAAAGAGGTCATTTTATTTTTAACTGTACTCTGAGAATGGTTGTGGATCAGAACAAAGCCAAATGGGAAACGCAGCTTTAATTCCAGCTTGTGATTCCTCCTTGTCTGAACCTGAATATGAACATTTTTCTAGGGTTCAGCTGTTGACAGCAAGACACTGAGACCACTTAAGTGACAGCTTGGCTGGAGGCTTAACCACAAAGGTGACAACAGCAGGACATTGTGGCACAATCCTGTAAGGACATGAGCCTTACCCTGCACTAGATTGGAGCAGCAGCATCATATGGACTCGCAGAGAGCTCTGAATGAAGGTCCAGGGGGCCACAGGACTCCTGTTCAAGGGATCTGAAATGCTCTGTTTAGACCTAGCTTATGCAAAGCAGAAATATCCAAGAGCATTTATTTGCCTCACACCTACTGCAAAGAGCCAAAATGACTCTATCTTTCCACAAAATGCCTCTGTCTTTTGTAGATTGCTTGCAGTCTGTGAGCACATAACTTACCCATCATCTGTGCACTGCCAAGTCTCTCACTCTTAGCAGGAGGGTAGGTGCTGGCTTTATTTAAAGGTGGTGTCTCCCAGTGCCTCCAACACACTTCCAATGTGTTTCATTCATGCTGACTCAGAGGAAAGAATGTCACTTATTGAAACATCAATGCCACTTCTTGCCATGCTTCTGTATTTCTTGGAGCTGTCAGGCTGGTCTTCCAAAGCTCGTTAGATAAACAGCTGCTGTTGGAGCTGCACGTGAAATTACAGCAGCTGCCTTTTGCAGAGTAGGCCAAGTAATAATTATAGTAGTTTTCTACAGTTCTTGGGGGTTTTTTGGTAAAATTACTACCTACTACCAGAAATTAAATAACAACAATAAGAATTATTCCTACTGCTTCTGAGTGTGGCCTCACACTCCCAGTCAGAAAGTTCTTAAAATCCATAAAATAGCTTCCAAATTCTCAGCTATTTTGAGAATTGTGCATATGAGCCAGCTGGAAATGAGACCTTTTTTTTTTTTTTAAACACCTGCAAAAAAACCTGTTATCAACAGCAATGAGACTGTTTTGTTGATTAAAGGATGTTTTCCACTCTTCATTTGTAAGGGAAGTGAATCATTAAGTGCTGTCTGAAAACCATTTTCATACTGAATAAAGAGAAAATGTTTTGTGGTCATTAGGGCTTCCAGAAATAGCCTGAACACCCACCACCATCTCTGTGTGCTGCTGATCAGCTGATGCCTCTCGTCAATAGACTGCAGGCTCCCCCCCTACAACAGCACCGCTGCTGTTTTTCCTTCCCCCTCCAACCATCAGTACCTGCCAGGGCAATTCTGCAGCCTCCTCCTCCCAGGAGAGAATCATCTTAAAGCTGTGCCACCCTGCACAGAGGAAGAAAAGCATAACTGATGCTGTTTGCCCTGTCAGGACCTACGCACAGCAAGTAATGAATAGAAGGAAGCTGTCTGGGTGTCCTGGGTCAGCTTTGCCTTTGCAGTTTCCTGCGATCCCTTTCGGGGCACGTCACGCTGTTGACTTCTGCACCGGTGTTACCCATCCAGTTCTCAGTGTACATTTGTTTTCATTATTCCTGCACCCTCCTGCTGTTTTTTCTGACAAGCTCAGGGTCTGAAAGCTGCTTTCCCAGACCTTTAAGTAACAACCCATCATCAGCTGTGCTGTGTACAGAAGGCTGCAGCTTGGATTTGTTTTCACAAAAGGCACATTACAAGACCTGCCTAATCAGCACTTACCTAAGTTTGCTCACGCCAGACAGAGTCAATTTACAGACCCTGCCTGCTGTTGACCCTGCTGTCTGCTCTGGATTATTCTGGCCTGCCTCCACGTTCTGAAATGGAGTGTTAGTATTTTTAATTGCAGGGTTTAACTCTTGCCTAATGGGGCACAAACTCATGCTGTTACAGATCTGTCCAAGGTAAGAGAGAGGGACCACATGGAAAGGAGCTGGAGAGGGGTTGCTGCCAGTAACAAAATGGGTCTGTGCCTTTCTGTGCCTCACGTGCCACTGAATGGAGGTGAAAAAGGTCCAGTGCCACTGTCCCCTTGCCACTCCTGCCCAGCTCACAGGCACCAGCATGGGACAGAGAATACAGCTCTTGGAACGTGATGCCTCACTGCCAGTTTAACCCAGAGCACCTCTGAGGATGGAGAACCTATCTGTGGGTAGACATCTCAGGCTTGCAGGTGGTAAATGCTCAGTGCAGATCAGAAACCATGATGGTTTATTGCTATGCTTTCCTTTTTGTTGGTGAAAACATATGAAATAAGACTAGTTCGTTCAGAATAATAACTGCAAAGTAATTTTGCAAAAGTTTTGAAAAATGTAGGCTATTTTTCTATATATTACTAAAAGGTATTACTAAATTTAACGAAAGAAAATATGAACTTTTTTTTTTCCTAAACCAAGAAATAAATGACTGGTAAAATTATTATAGCACTTCTTTCTCTTTGATTTTCACTGAGAATTTTCTTTCTTCTATGCAACTATCTATTGTTGATCCCGTCTTACAAATAGTTTCACATTATAGGAAAAATGCAGTCTATCCTACATAGCTTACAACATGGGGTGTCAAAGGTTTGCAGTCTGCAAATTCCAAGGTCAGCTCCTTATACTATGATCAGTTTTCACCACCCACGACCAGGTCTGACCATAGTAACACAGACCCAGGATGAACATAAATCATGGAAATAAACTCAGCACCTACCTGGGGCATTATGGACAGATCACAGAAATTGTGGAGCTGGAGAAGAAGCTACAGATCTGCTCTACTTTGGAAACAAACTGCTGAAAATTGTAGTCACTGTCACCTAGTGTGCAGCAAAACCACAGCAGGTCTGCTGAGAGGTAACATCTGTGAGAGTTAAGGTCACCAGCAAGCCACCAGTTCAGATTAAAATTTTGAGCTCAGAAAATGTTTGCTTGGTTTTTTTCTTAAGATTTTTCCAAGATTTAATTTGCTGTTTCTATTTCCTTTGCACACCAGACCACAGATCCAGATCTGTTACCATCACAGCAGTGATAAAAACCTGAAATAAACCCTTTGCTTGCTCTCTCCTGCATTTCAGTCCAATGCCTCTAAATTCCATGTGGGAGGCTGAGACCGCTTATCCTTACCAGCCTGCTCAGAGCTGCTTTCCAGTGCCAGTGCTGTCTTTTGATTACCGTTTTGATTTTCCAGTGAGACTTTGGCACTGCCCAGACAGCTGGAGGAGCTGTGGAAGCTGCAGTGCTCGTGGTCTAGAGCTGGATGGTTGTTTTACACTACCAAAATGCTTGAACAGAGCTGTTGCTTTCCAATCTCCATGCTGGTGTGCAACAGCCTCACAACATCCCAGGGTTGTGTGGCACTTACATCAGCCAGGCAAAGACATTTTTGAGCTCTAAAGCTGAACAAGAATGTTCAAGATTTCTTGTTTCATTTGCATGTCCCTGTAAGAATGAAGATGGAAAAGAGAATAGGTATTAATGCAAATCTAATTGCAGATGCTGTCTGAATGCCAGCAGGGAAATTCCTGTTGTCAAGGATGAAAGACAAGACATCTCCCATTTCCCAGAAGCACTCTTCATTTACTCTGTAAAAGTTGAACAGCTAATATCCAGGTGAGCATCCTGCACAAGCTCCTTAGCGCTCCTCCTCAGAAAATGCCACACAGAATGCAGGACTGAAGGGAAGGACACATAGGCAACAGTCATAATATCAAAAAAGGTTATTTTCTGCTGATCAGATATGATGAACCATATGTAATCAACCCTTAGGACAAACAACTCTACTGTAAACCAAAGTCTGTCATGCCCAGTATCTGGATTAACTAGATGGTAACTTCTTGGCAAATTATTCCGATATAGCTCCTTGAAGATTTTGGAATCAATGAGGCCAAGGAATGGTCACAGCTGTTATCTGAAGTTCATAATTTTCTAGCTTTCTAGACTTCTAACCTGAGAAAGCAGCTTTACAGAAGCCTTACAGATCAACAGGATGGGCATGTTCTCGGTGGTGATTGCTCCACAGGTAGTCCCCTTTAGCTGGTGCTGCTTCTATTGATCTCTCCTCTAAATGGATAATGTTTAGTAGCTTCATAAGCAATGAAGCCATCAATATCTGTCAAAGGATTTACACCTCTTTGACCTCAGCATGTGGCAAATATTGCTATCTGCTTTATGTGTTTTGTTCTGTTTGTTTTTAGCTTTTCAGTTAATCTGATTGCAGCACACAGCGTGAGGTTCAGAGGTTTGAACAAATGCAGCCAAGGCATTCATGTAGCTCCTCTCCAAGACATAAGTGATCATATCCTGCATGGTTCTTTTAATAACACTAATGATTTACAGGACAATCAGTTCTCTCTCCAGTAAAATAAGTTCACAATGATTTGTAGTGTTGCTCTAAAGTACATTTTTATAAATCTTGTGGTCTTAAGTGCTTGTCAAATAGATGTCAGAGACCACACAGAAGTCTAAAAATACTCACGTAAACCCTTCTGCAAGTGCTTGACATCAATGCAGCTATTGTATATCTTCATGCTCAACCCAGGTTAAAATAGTGCCACTCACTGTGACAGTGTAACTAGAGGCTGCTAAGCTGACAGAAATAATTTATTATGCTGCTTACAGCTAATAAAACCCCATGTGCTTTTGGACAGTTTTTGAAAATATGACTCTCGTCCTTTTCACATGTGAACTCTTGCTGTTCCTATCATCTCTTGTAGTCCTCAGACAAAGGTTTGAAACCTGCAAACACACTCAAAACTAGGAGAAAGCGGAAGGTCTGACTGCATAAAATAAGGACTCCCTTGCTCCAGAACAGGCAGCCAGTGGTTTTTGTTAAGTGCAGCTATTGTGTGTTAAATGTGTCTAAACCCACGCTAAGTTCTGAGAAGAATCAGCCCATCTGATCAAAGCAGCTCAAACTGGCAAAACACAGCAGTCTCACCAAGTGCTACAAGAAGCCCCATTTCTGCTGGTGTGCCAGACTGCTCCATAGCGGTTTGATCTCCAAAATTCACTCCTCTGGGCTGGTGTTTTTCCTCCAGCTCTTCTTCCCTGCTTTCTCTCCCCTACGGCATTTCTGTGTTCTGCATTTCCACTTTGCTAACTCGCTCCTGATGGAACTTACCGCTCATAAAGCAATATCACAGGGAATAAAGCATTGTGGAACTGGCAATTGCTGTAAACCTCATCACTGTGCCTTATCTGCCTCGGATCTATCCATCTAATTTTGGAGCTATTTAGAGAGATGGAAGAAATAAGAACTTCTCCAGTCCATCTAACCATCCCAAGGCAGAATCCACTCTGAAATGCATTCCGTGCTGCAGAAGCCATGGGCAGCCTCCTCTAGTCTTAGCTATGCTTACTATTGTAAAGTTTCCGCACTACAAAGTTTTTTAAGTGAGGATTTTTCATTACTTCATGCTGCCTATTTAGCTCTGATCACTGCTGGTCTTACTTCCTCAGCGTGAGGCACATTGTAATAAAAATTGGGTGTGAAAAGTTTTCACTCTGATCTCTGCAACTAAAAAAAAATAAAATTATCCTCAATAACATATATATAAAAAGAAATGATTGTGTCAGGCTTCCATAGTTAAGTGCACCTGAAAGAGAAAGGATAGTAAATTTGTTCACCTCCATTTGGTTCTTCCTTAGTCAACAAGGAAAAACAGATAATCAGTAAACTATGATTTATCCAATACTAAAATTCCTACATGAAGCACCTAACACAGGTGGTTAAATTTAGGAAGAATTTCATGCTGATAGCCCTCAACATTTAGCACAGACCTACAGCTAAAACGCCTCCTAGAGTCATACCCAAACCTTCAAGCCCTTATTCTGCTCCCTTAAGAAGGGAAGCAAAGGGCTTTTCCAAGTTATGAACCAGTAGGAAATTGGGTTTGATGCTGTCCATGTGTAATTCATTCTCTCCTGCAAGGGGAGGAGCTCATCTTTCTCAGGTGCAGAAGTTTGGCTGTTTCCGCAGGGGATCAGCTCCATGGAACAGCTGTGGCACCGAGACACAAAACCACTTGAGAGCAAAGGTCTGAGTGTCTGCACAGCCACAGAAATACAGCAACACCAGTCTGAAGCGTGGCCATGAGCTGGAAGGTGTTAATTTTAAAGCTTCTTAATCTAGCCAGCAGTAGAGTTTACAAGTCTCTGTCATGTCTGGAGGCACACACCTGCCTTAGCTCAAAGTTGCCTGTGAAATTGCACCTCTGGCATCTTCCAGAAGGAAAAATTACCATCTGTGAGTGGGGGATAATTCAGCGGTGGCTGTGAACTCCCTGGCACGTGCCTGTCATTGTTGACTGAAGGGATTCTTGTACCTCCCCACAAGAAGCTGCCCTTGCCCACACTGGATGCTAAAGGCACTGGAGCAGCTAGATTTCCGTTCCCACCCTGAATTCTTGCAGCTGGGAGTTCATAAATTAATATCCCTGGAGAGATATGCAACTACAAGAAAAACAATTTAAAGCAAAATTCCCACCCGAAGGAACAAGAACACTGATAAAATTAAGTGAAGACAACAGAGTTTTAAGTTATTTCAAATATTTGCATTTGTGTGAGACAGTAGCAGCAATGTGAGAGGGCACGAAGAGCAAAATTGCACTTATCACAAAAGAAACAAAAAAACCCCTAACAAAACCTTAAAGGAAGCAAGCAAAAAAAAAATTCATAAACGAAAGAATTATGAAATTATGACATTTGAATAAATAACGAATGAACTACAGACAGCAAACTGCATTTAGTAATAGTCCATACTGCAACAACTCAATAAAACACAGAGCGTTTCTAGTTTTAAAATATAATTCCTAAACCAAATTGTGGAATGGAACCAGGACAAATATGAGACAAAGGGGAATTCACATGCAGTATTACAATACAGTCTACATCTAGTAACCAACTAGCCCCTTTAGACTTAAGAGTAACTGTATTGTTGAAAGAAGATTACATGTTAAAAAAAATCTCAGATATATAAGTATTACCAATATTTTATTAAATGTTACAAATGTTCCTTCTTCTGAACAAACACAGTGAAATTTGTGAGTGTTTTCATGCTTCTGTGGTGTATCTCAGAGCTCCAGTTGGGAGTGTTTTTCCAGAGAAGTCTCTTTTCATGAATTTAACCCTGCCCTTTCCTCCTGGGCAAGGCAAAAGGAAAATGCCTGAAAAGGTTCCTGGCTGCAGCAATTAAGGTTTTATCTTTTGCTGGCTTCTGGTCAGCCTTCAGAGACTCAAGATACCCAGAAGAGCCTATAGGAAAAAAAAAAACCAAACCAAAACAAACCTAAAACCCAAATCCCAAACCCCAAACCCTGGCTTGTTATTTTTCTTCTATTACATTTTCTGATCTTGGACAGCGAAGCCAGGATTTCTGAGAGGAAAACAATATTTCCTGTTACCTTCATCTTCTGTGGAGACCAGGGTACGCTTATTCCAGTTAATAACTGGGGAGAGAAAAATATATTTATGGCAAATGGATGAATGTTAACGGAAAAATCAGCACAATTGAACACGGGAATCTCTAGCCCCTGACCAAGAGTAATCGGTTTTGGGTGTTATTTTCCATAGTGAAGGTCCATGCTTCCACTTTCATGAAATTGTTCTAGACTTACCTCTATGCAAATAAGAGCAAAATTTATTAATTAGCTCAGCCGAAAATCACCACTACATAGGAGTAATCTTATGAAAAGTAGAAAAGCCAACACTGTGCAACAATATATTTGTCATCAATCAGTGAAATATTGCACAGCTTTTTCTGAAAATGCATTTGGTGTCATGATGAACCCAATATCATTTCTAGGACCTTTCATACAGTCTTAATTGCTTAAAATGACTGCTGAAGTTGTTTCTACAAACCACTGGGTGAAATAAGTACACTGTACACCTCATTCTCCCAAACTGCCTCCTGCCACAGGGCTCTGCCCCACTCCTCATTTTATTCCAGGGAAAATTTATCAAGAGTGCATATCAAGTGCACTGCACTGGGTCTAGCCCACAACTGTTTTGCCCAAACTTTCCTTTTCTGTCCTTCACACCCAGGACATCCAGTCAGGCTCCCTAACTTCCCCAGTGTCTGAACAAAATAACTAGGTGAAAAGTTGTTACTTTTTTCTGTGCTTTTAATAATGCAATTGAAGTGTAATCAGCCCATAGAGTCTTTCACCAACCTCTTGTTAACTGAGCTCTGATATTATCACATCTGAGTGCCAGTGGTATCAACTTCCATTTGAAAAGAAGTTACTGGCTATTACAGCTGTAAAGCAAAAAAACTGCATAGCCCTACAGACTTTAAAACTCCACTTTTTTTTTTTATGGCATTATTATAAAGCTCAGCTCATATATGCTGTTGCCTGGCCTTGCTGACATTCAGAGGGGAAAATTCAGATGACAGAGAAAATCCAGCTATTTCTGTCCTGAATTTATAGCAACATGTGGCCCAGTTGTCTGTCTCTTCCCTTCCAGAACGGTGCAGAACAGAGCAGACTTCCAACTGCTGTAAAGTGTCATTGTGTCTTTGACATATAGGTCAACATATAGATTTGAGGATCAGGAAGAACTAGACGTTCATTTCTATATAGATTTTAACATAAAAATAACTACAGCGTGCTAAGGCTGCAACCTGTGGTACAAATCTTTTCTTTGCATCAATGTCATTCCCAAGGATTTTTTTACACATATATAGATCTTTTTTTCCCCTGAATTTTGGGCTTACGTACAAATAACCATCAGCATATTGTAAAGCATATTTTAAAGCCAGGTAGTGCTCATAAATCAGGATAGTGATACTTGTAATAATTTCTGTGAGTGGGTGTTCATGTGCATGAGAAGATATGCAAAATTGGCCAGTGAGATGAGCCATGATGAACATTAAAAGTCTGGAAGCAGATCGATAGTTGGTATAAATTGTCAGGGCTTCATTGATTCCAGTGGTCCTATGATAAATACTAATTCAGCTGCAGCTAAAGAAACTGTCATCGTCTTATCAGCTGCTCAGTGACAGTGGAGAATGCAGAATGAAGTACAGGAGTTACCGCCACACCTTTGGATGGTGCAAAAAGGTAAAATTCCCTGGTTAGTGACATTTTTTGAGATCTCCTTTATTGCCTGCGGTAGTGCATGTGGATATGGATGTGGAGACAGAGATGCATATCCACACAGAAGGCATTTTCTGTGACAAATACACGGCTTCTGCTGCTGTGATGGTACTTTTGTCTTCAAATGAAAACAAAGTACATTTCAAGAGACTGTATAAAATCTCCCAGTACAAATTTGTTGCTCTGCTAGGAGGTTTTTCATTCATCCCAGTAGCAAGGGACACGAAACTCAGGCTTTAATCCACAATTTATATACAGTACTTAAATTCTTTTTCAAAACTAAAGCTTATTACAGAAATGATGGTTTCCCAGGTGTACAAATTACTGAGAATTAGAATATCAACAAAAAGGAACGAAGCCAGGTTGCATATAAAAATCTAGACCTCCTGGGTGACTTTCAACAGGTTTTTTTTTCTAAACATTTTCCGCCAGATAAAGTTCATTACCTTGTGCTATCAACTTCCCATTTCACAAAGTTAAGATTTTACTGAACCTGTATGTAAGAAATTAATTATACAATGGCATTAACAGAACCTAAGAGGAAAGGGACTTTGTTCATGGTTTGTGATGAACTCATTGATTCTGCTGCAAAGTTCTCTTGAATGTCTTATCAAACGTTGCTGATTTTTGGTCTGCCTATAAATGTATTGATGTACCAGAATAGAATCAAATTAGAATGTTTAGAGTAAAAGCCCATTCGCCATTTCAAATTGTTCATATTTACTTGGAGGCCTCAGGAGGGCATCTTAATCTTATAGTGTTACGATTTCAAATAGAAAAAGAGATTTTTAATGTTATTTGGAGAAAGTCCCTTAGCTTGCAGACTGAAAAAAAAAAAGCAGAACTGCTGCAACAGATATTTTGACAAGAGCTTTGAATGAAAAATAACAAAACCTCTGAAGGAAATTTCCCGTTAATCTAATTTATTTGGAAGCACATTTTCACAATAATAATTAAATTATCTAATGTTCGCTTACATTAAAAAGCGACCATCTGTAACTGTTCATTGCTAGAAAAAAAGGTGGGGAGGAAAGGCCAGTATTTTAAACTAACATCACAGGGAAAAAGCAACAACTTCCAAACATCAAAGGAATGCCATGATGTTTGACAGCTTCCTATGAAGTCAGCTGTTTCATCTCCTAGTGAAGTTGGCAACAGAAATTCCAGCATCTTCTGTGCAGTGGTGTCTTTAAAACTGTAACATGTTTATTTGTTAGACCTCTATTCATCCGATTCCCGGGGTGCTGAATAACAAAAACATCCAATAATTAAAGACTTGTGACACAGGAATCCATGTTTAGTACAGACAATGAAAATAAAGAATACATTTTCCTATGGAGGATTATATCCAGGAGGTTCATCCATGCCTTGCAAGTCTTCCGTGGGTGGAGAGTACCAGGGATAACCAACTGAGATACCATTGAGAGAAATGCGTTTTTTATCGGTTTTATTTCTCCTAGAAATGTCAGCACAGCACATTATATTGCCTGTAATTTTAATAGATAAACGAGACAATGATTCCATTGTTATTTTTTTTTCCCAAAATGGTAGAATACATTTTCTTAAAAAGGTCTGCAAACATATTTACAAAAGTGTGAAAGCAATAAATGCAGGCTCTTTATATTTTTACTGTACTTCCAAAGACTGACTGATATCCTAATTTTATTGGAAATCTGGTCCAAGGATGATACAAGAAATTAAATATCACACTCAGTTTTGCTTTTGTGTAGGCTACCGTGAAAAACAAATCAAATAGATAAAATATTTTTAAAAGAACAAACTTATATTCCATGAAGCACATGAACATATTCCAAAACCATTTCTTATATTTCCATTTCAGCTTTAAAACATCTCTTGATCTTTCTTAATGTTGTGTTAAAATGTGGGACACCATCTTACTTTTGGAAAGCCAGCTGCTGTAATGTCAGTATAAAGTAGCCACTAAAATATCATTCGCAGTATCTGCATCACAGGAATGGACTTTTTTTTTGTTTTTTCCCAAACAGGAGTGACAAAATTTGTGTTGTTGCCTTCATCTTTCACATTTTAAATACTATTGGCTGACAGAAATAAAGTGTAGTGTCATGCTTGGTTTACCTAAATCATTTATTTTGTAACTAATAAAAGTAAACAATTACCAGATATTGTATATATATAGATATATAGATATATGGCCACAAATAAACTATAGTAGAAAGTTATTTTGGTTTTGATAAAGTTAAGAAAAGCACATAAAATCATATTTCATTAATATCTTGTTTTATGGCCATCAATATTTTTGTATTTTTTTTGTTTTGTTTCATCAACATAGCAAAATACAATCTTCTTATTAAACAATAATTATCAGATGGCAGACAATTCTTTTTATTGGTTTACATTGGCAGGTCACAGTCTAAAAGCACAACCACATCAGGCAGAAATTGCACACAGACCGCCCTGGATTTTGAAGACTATTTTTTATGCTTCTACAAAAAGACCTTAATTTAAAACTGGGGACTGTGAGAAGTACTAATTAATACATTGTTTTCTTTCTCTTTTCCTCTTTTTTAATAGGTAAATAAAATAACTAAAATTGCAGTACTTTATTTTGATTTCAGCTTAATTTTTAATGTTTGTGCTCGATGTTAGCAAACACACTTTTAATTTAGAAGCAAAGTTTTATAATAAAATTTCAATCACCCAACAAAACCCAGGTGATTTTTTTTCCCATCATGGAATACTGCAGATTTATTTCAATTAGGCCTGTTCCTTGTGGTTTCTTGGTGTTGATATTGCATTTTGAACTCATTCCTAAAATCTAGATGAAATTGATACATGATATTATGACAGTCACAATGTCAATATTTCTGTAAGAAATGGCTGTAGGTGGGGCTGGCCCATAAATATGCAGTTTTATTAATTGTAGAAGGCATGTTCATGTCTTCAAAAACCAGAATGGTCTTAAGATATTACTCTTTATTTGAGACAGTTACCATTACTTCATTAAAAAATGACAAAACAGCAATAAACATTTTAGCTCTTTAATGAGCAAAGATCAGGTCTCTTAACATTGGAATAATATTCGTTATCCAGATTATCTTTATTTCACTCAGTGACCAGTAATATGGCCAAGAAATACAAAGTAATTTTCCATCAAGTAGTATACAATTTTTGTGTGTAATAAGCTTTCATTCTTGAAAAAGAGTAACTGAAAAGAAATGTTTCTGTTACTGCAGTTAGTTTGTCAGAGAAAGTTCTTCGCATTATCTTACAAACTATCAAAATTGCTAGTAATTTGAAAAAATGTAAAAAAAAATCACATAACTTTAGTCTAATAGAAATATAGTACAGGTAAGAGAGAAAGTATTTATCAGGGATGTGCTCTTAAGTCCATCTCAATTATTTCTTTTATATAAATGTACATCTGATTACATATACAAACGTTTTGAAAGGACCATGGTATAGAATTACTGGAAAGCAATTACAGGGGAATGAAAAATTTCTCTTGATTTTAGAACATTCACTTCAAATCACACAAACATATGTAGTATCCAGATTTTTAAATTCCAGTTGTTGGCTCTCTCCCCATTCTTATATGCCCTCTTTTTCTACACTCTTGCCATCTGGTCTAGAGAATTCATTGGAATGACAAAGCTAACGTATAGCAAAAAGGGAATTAACATTATATTAAAGTATTATAAGTAAACTTCGTAACATGCAACATGAGTTGAAACAATAAACTGAAAGGCATAATCAGAGCGGTAATACTGGGGCATTTTTAAATGGCAAAATGTCATTGCAATTAAATTTTTGGACACACTTTACCTTCTCAATTTGAACTAAATATTTTGTAACTAAATCACAGCAAATTATAAATCCCTCATCAAAGGAGATTCCATTAAAGTTACAGTTATTTCAAAGTTAGAAATTATTTAGGTGGAAAGGAAAAAGAACATTATTGATACACATTTTTTTGTCTGGGATTCATATCAGTGACAGTCCACCACTGTATACCTAGAATGCCACAAATACCTTTAAGAACTGGTGCAATCCCTTCTCTTTCGGAAGCTACCATGAAATATTTTACTGTAATTACTTTTGCCCCTTAAAAAAACTTCTTTAGGTTGTGCCAATTGATGGAGAAAGCTTCTATTAAAAACTCCAATGGGATGAGAAGAATTTTAATTACGGCTTAATCAGCAGCACAGCCACCAAGCATATAAATTATCATGCACATCGTGCTAAAAATATCCAGTTTCCTTTATTCCCACAACTTTTATACTGACAGCACTTATGTGATAATGTTGTACCTGCCAGGCTGTAAAACTTCTTTGACTGGCAGATTTCAGCATGAGCCCCTTTCTAAGGCCTTAACAGCATTGGTGCTTTGTGTACTTATTCAAATATGTAAATATGGTCTACACAAGAAAACAGGTCCAAATAAAAACTGGTGAAAATTATCTGACATTCCATTAGTGTGTCCCTTGTGCATATTTATAGATTTTTAAAATTTTCAGTCATAGTTCTTTCCTGTTTGTGTTGCACATGCCTAATTCCATTATGTAACTTAAATCTTCAAAAAATTAATACTTGAATGTGAATGAAAAAGTATCATTCAGGACAACTGCTTCAAGCAATTGCAAACAGTTGGGTTTTTTGTTTTTTGTTTGTTTGTTTGTTTGTTTTCTTTTGTTTTGTTTGTTTCTTAAGTTCGTTTGATATATGTACAATTCATTTTTTTCAAAACCCCAAATGTTCTTGATATGTATATTCACATAATATTCCTCCATATTTAAATAGTAAGAGTCTTGTAGGTTGAAAGCCAAGTAATCTTCAGTAATATCACCTACTGTAATCCATCAAAAAATAAAGTTTGTTTCGTCTTGTCTGGCTATACCCTGGTTGTTGAGTGTGAATGGGGGTGGGGATGAGGATGGGGCAGAGTATTGTTCTGTCCTCCGGTAAATGTGTTGAATGTGTGTAGGGGTTGAATCCCTGGTATAGTGTTGGGGATCATTGTGATGGTGTTGGGTGTCATTAAGGGGATATCATCAGGAGACCTCCTCATAGCTAGCGTGTAGTCTGGGGGACAGGCGGTCCTGAGAACCACCTCGTGTGGATGGATGGACTCACATTCATGATCCAAGTCAGTGTGCTTCATTTGGAGGGACATTATCTCCTCTTCTTGTGCATGGGTGAGATCATTGGTAGTGGTACGTTGGGGGCTACATCTCCTGTGAACATCGTGTCTCCGCTTGTCTTTTTTGTAGTACAACGCTGCAAAGGCCAAAATGTTCAGGAACAGCAACGATGCTCCAACAGCAATAGTAACACTCAATTCTGTTGAGTAGTCCCTTTGATCCACTGAAAATGGGCTCGGTTGTTGTTTGGGGTCATCTTGTTTAGCTGTAGGAAAGGCTGAAGTAACTGAAACAGAATTTTTCCTTGTGGGTCTGAAAGTATTATCAGTCGATGGCACTTTAGTTGTGGTAGAGGTATACTGTGAAATGTCGTTAAGATTGTGCAGATGAGGTACCAGTTCCAACCAAAGGTTCACTTTATTGGCCCTATAGTGTTCTTTCACTCGTGGTTTTAATCCAATGTGAAGATACAGTTGGTCTTTCTGAGAATATCTGGTCCATGCTACTTCTTCAAAACGATTTGGTTTTGTGTGGATGAATTTTGTGTCTTGCGGCACTGGTTGATTCGGGTCACTGAAAGAAAAAGATATCTCCAATGTTACAAAGCTTTTCAAACGAAATTATAAAATTAACATAATTAAGATTTTATACTAAATGTTTAAGTCTGCCTTTGTACGGAGCGGAGTGCTACTCCCTAAAATTAGAGGCCTAAATAATCTTGATTAGAAACAGCATTATGCAAATGAATCCTTCTTTTACACAGACTTCAGCGATTTCCCTGTTTTTCCAAGATGTTGGTGTCTCTCTGACACTGAAATCTTGTGCCGCTGAGGGAAGATTGCCTGGGGTGTGGTGATGTGGACAAATATATATGAGAGACCAATGTGAGAGAACATTACGATTTTCTTTTCTTTTTTAGCAGCATAAAGCTCATACAGCTCTGTGTTTCTGTTTCTGTAAATCATCTGTGGCCTTCCAGGGGGGAAGGATCATGGCAGAGCACAACTCAGTGCAGTGCACAGTGAAAAATAACAGTGGTTAAAGGTAACAAAAGTTTTTGAACTTCCAGGAAAAGAATTCATGAAAATGGCAAAACTTGCCAAGTTTAAAGTCACATATTTTATGGTCAGAAGTGTCAATTTAAGACAAAATGTGATACTAAAATAAGCTGTATTATATTTGATGCAATATTTACATAATTTTCTTTCTCATGGGATGAAAGTATCAGTGGTGGGGTAAAAGGTACAAATGCAGCTTGTTTTAACTATACACATATGTTGAATGCTTAGTTTTACACTTTCCTAGAGTTTCCTTAATTAGTTTTATGTATATTTTAAAATTTCTTTGCAGAAAGTTTGCAAAGATATTTTTCCCTCTTTTTCCTAAAATATCTAAGTGAGTCGAGGGACATTACAGGAAACAAAAACATCCAACTAAATTCTCAATCTCTTATTCATCCTACTAGTACAGAGGCATTCCCAAAGGAGATAACCAATGGAAAGCACCATCCCATCCAAAGTTTGCATACAAGACCATTCATTATCTGGTACTCACCCAGTTTTTGCAAAGTTTGTCCAGTACGTCATCACCACTGCACTTAGCATGACATCATTTTTGGAGAAATTACAAGGAAATAACTCAGTTGGACCAACCATGGGGATTCCTAGTACATAAGGAACCTCATCTCCATGGGCTGCATCTGCCCATGCAGGTACCTGATCTGTCTGGCAATGATGGTAGAAGGCATAGAAATATGTAGGCGATCCAAAATTCGAGTGAAGATCTGCTGTGGCCACTGCCGGTGCAACCCACTGGTGATCAGTAAACAAAGCCAGGAGTGTTTTCCTTCTGGTCTCGGGGTTGTGTCGGTCTGCCCAGTCCGTGTACATAAATTTAATAGTTTCCCTCAATATGTCTTTGCCTTCGGGGTATCCGTATAAGTTGTCGACGAAATTAGAAACTGCAAAGTCAAAATCGCTGGCTGAGATGCCATCTTCGCTATCCACAATGTTCTCAACAAACTTCAACCCTTCCCCTTGGTTAACTCCCAGCATGATGTCGTAGTTGAGGAATTCTCCTTGCTCCATCAGGATCTGAGGGTCGTCGGGTATCACATCGCCGTCGATCACTGGTCCAAAGGCTATATGGTATCTTGCTGGTTGAATGTCCTGGTCCACAAGTTCTCTGTAAGGCTTCTTCTGTAGACATTCCACCAGTTCTACAGTGTCCGACATGTTGCAACCAACTTTTGTAGCCAGCATCCTGGCATATTTTGCAGGCTGAAAACTAACTGCCCAGCTGGAGAGAGCTGTTCCGCTTTGAGCTATTGCTCTTTGAAAAAGTCCTGTGGGGAGAAATATTTGAGAACTACTGAAGTGACCTTGAAAACAGCCACAGACTTTGAAAGATTCAAAGGAGTTCTTTGAAAAAAATAGAAAACTTTAACAGAAGAGATACCTGAATCTTAATAGTACTTAAATACACGGGGTGGTGAGATCTGACTGCTGTTGTACCTATGGGTAATGTGCACAAAATAAATGCAATATGTGCTGAAGCAAATGATTCTCCCTCAATATAGTCCAGCTGAGGAACAGATTTTCAAAAGAAACTCAGGCAGAAAAAGGAGTGGCATTACCTTATGTAGGATAACACCATCAGCTTGAAAAAAGTTCTTAAATTAAAGTACCTGATAGGTCAGAGGAAAAGCCATCGAGTCTCTGGGCTGAAGTTTTGGGTATTGCTCAAGCCATCAGCAGCATGCATGCATACAACTCTGTTAAATAAATCTACTGCACTTTTTAATGTTTTCTTTGGGATTAAACTTGGTTTGAAAGGTGCAGTGCCTTTAAATTGTGTATCACTGCATAAGTTTATATTCTGAAATAACAGATGATAAGGTACCAGGCAGATATTACATTTATAAATGTCTAAGTCAAAATCCTTTCTTGTAAGGAGCTTTATTAAGGCAGGTTTATATTGATCACACTTACATAAAAAGGGAAATGATATATTTTACACTATTTAGCTTTGTAATTCAGAGATTTAAACATATGTTCAGGTATTCAGTTAAGGGAGAGAGAATGATCTGGCACTGCATATAAACTTGCAGTAAATCCCAAAGACTTAAATGCAATTAGCTTGAATTTATGCTGATTTAATTAGCACTCTGGACCAGGAATTCTACCCAAAGAAATAACAAAACATGTAAAAATTGACATTTTCCTCTCCCTTCTGTAAGGATTTTTAAAACAGGTCATGGATGATAGCCTCACCCCCTTATAGTCAGTGAATTAATTCAGTTATTATGCTATTGGTTTTAAGGCAATCAAAACTCCATCCTTGTGATACTTCCTGTGCTGCCTTTGTGTTGGGACTTTGCATTTTTCCACTCCATTTGAGGAGGGTACTTTGGATTCTGAAAGAGATTATAAGTCTGAACCTTGTGTAAAATAATGCTCAGAAACTATATTTAGGTAATTTAGACTGCATTTAATAGGTATTTAGTCTCTTTGGTCCAATGCTTGATGAATAGCTGGATACTCCACTAGAGGAACTGGAGTCAAGGTGCTCAGCTTACCTCAGAAATTTATTCCAATAATGCACAAGATGGCTTTTACTTTGATATGTAACATATTTCTATTGACAAAAAACCTCCGTAGACTCTAAATCAAATCAGAGAAATGCTTTTACATCCTCTATTGCAGCACCAGACCCTGTGCACTCAAAAATAAGTTGGAATCTGTTGCTGGCAGGAAACGCTTTACAAGCTTCTCAGGAATGTTAAAATCATTCTAGATTGTATTAGATCCAAATCCAAAAGTCTTAAAATTAGATAGGTGTAGAGACTGAGATGTGTAAACTCAAGCCTCCCCTCAAATTTATGAGAAGTCATATCCAGGATATTATTTCCTTGCAAGATATGAGTAAAAATAAGAATGAACTTGAGCTATAAACAGCTAAAAATATATTTGCATGTTTATAAGGTTAGATATTGAGCTAGTATAAATCAGCTCAAAGTCAGTGGAATTACCAGAGAGGATCCAGGCATTGTAATAAATGTAACTAAATGACAAAGCTGAATTTTCACAAAGATGTATTTCATGATAATTCATAATGTGTAGAGGTTTTTGCATATTGTGTAAATCTATTTTTATTGCTTTATTAAATATGTCTGAACAAGGACAGAAAATGTAAGAAAATGCTGATACAAACGCTGTGGCTTGCTAAGTGCTACATAAACATCAGATGCTGGATTAAGTAAAAGCGGTCAAGTCCTTTGGCCATAAAGCCATCTGAGGAAGTGAAACTAAACATTCCTTCCTGTGCTGAACAATGCTGACAGAGCTCTTCCTCCACTCAAACCATTTGGTGAAACATGAACAGTATGAAAAATTATTTTCATTCATGGCAGAAATGTGTACCTCAAAGGATGGAGAACTACATTTTTATCTGATAATGTGTATGATTACTATTGCTTATGGGCTTCAGACTGATGGAAAGAAGATTTAAATGTTCAACGGGCCAGAGGCGCTTTGTGACTCCTATTCAAAGTCTCACCACAGTAAATAATAACAATTTGCATAGATTCATCTATATTTTCGGAGCACTTTGTGAAGATGGGTGCTGCTCTGCCCACTTGCAGGTGGGTGGCTGCGAACAGCTCCATCTTGGAACAGGCTGAATTCCTTCTCTCAGCTGCCAAGGGAGTCTTGCAGAGGAAAACAGCGGAAGCGAAGAAAGCATCCGAATGTAGACCTTATGAAAGAGACTGGTTGATAATCATAGAATCACAGAATGGTTCGGGTTGGAAGGGACGCTGAAGCACATCCAGTTCCAAACCCCTGCATGGGCTGGGACACCTTCCACTGTCCCAGGCTGCTCCAAGCTCTGTCCAGCCTGGCCTTGGACACTGCCAGGGATCCAGGGGCAGCCACAGCTGCTTTGGGCACCTGTGCCAGGGCCTGCCCACCCTCACAGGGAACAATTTCTTCATAATATCTGATTTAACCCTGCCCTCTGTCAGTCTGAAGCCCTTGCCCCTTGTCCTATCTCACCATGCTCTTGTAAAAAGTCCTTCTCCAGCTTTCAAATATGAATCTGAAACAAAATAACATGAAACAAAAGGGGGTTTGGAAATACTAAGAAATAACTTTTCTTATTTGAAGCTGACCAATTTGTATTTTCTTTTTTCTTTCTTTTTTTTTAATGGCAGATCTAACCACCTCCAAATGAAACATAACATACACGGGAGTGTGGTGCATTCTGTTTAATCCAAATTTCATCAAAGCATGGGTTTGCCTTCTAAAAGAAAGCCTCAAAAATCTACTTTTATTGAACCTTCTTCAGACCCCTCCAAAATGCCTTGATCTGCTGTGCTGGCAACTTACTGCCTCACTTTCCCCCCCAAAAAATTCTGCTTCTGGCAAAATTCTGGCCATGTGCTGGGATATGACAAGGTATCATGCAAACACATGACTGTCCAAATATTGTGGATGTGGCATTTTGCATTGGTGTCATGTTACACCAAGAAGATTGATATTAGCACCAAGTAAATAGTTAGGGGAAGATAAAGCAAGTGTCCTCATTCAACCATTAATCTTTGATTATTAATCTTTGGAGATAAAGTTGGGTTTTAGAGTTCTGATAAAAGAAGATGGTGCACCCTCAGCTCACAGTGCAATGATGTAATGCTTACATCTTGTTCCTATAGGCTTGGTCTTTTAAATATCTCCTATTCAAGTGCAGGTAGTTATGGAAGAAAAAAAATATTGCATTAAAAATCAAAGTTTGAAAATAGACTAAAATTTAGACCACAGTCTTATTTTCCACTTGACTTTTCTTGTAAAGGTTATATTTTTCTCTCATTTAAGAAAGCATAATGGCATGGTCTAAAGAATCTGTCACTTCTGTTGACCTCAGTGGTCTTTGTAACATGACTTTGGGTAAATGCAGCTCTTTTAATGTCAGCAGAATTACGTTTTTATGACCAGCCAATTAGTCCCCCATGGAGATACAGCAATATAAATTAGTGGAGGATTATATGCACAGGGCACAGTGTGGTGTCCCCGATAAAATTAATATAGATAAAAATATGTGAAAACAGTAAGACAAAAGTAACATGATCAATAAGCAATAGCCATGCAAATGAGAGACACTGTGTGAAACTGTGGTGCAAAAAATCATAGGAAAAATAAGTTGGGTGCCTCAAACAGCATAATTTTAATTTCCTGCCATCTGCCTCAACTAGAGAGAAAAGGTGTTAGTTATGGAATAGGAAAAAAACATATAGAAGGAAATCCATTTGCAACTTGGATGCTTTGACAATTTTGGATCATGCATGCAAACATTCAACCATTCTTTTATTAGATGACAGCAAGTGTAGTTCATGCAGTTTCAGACAAAAGATTTCTGAACTAGTTACTTGTTTCCTTCACACAAAATAATAGTTTTAAGTACTTCATCTGTTAGCCTGAAAAGAGAAACTGTGTCATTTTAGTTTTCTTTAAATTCTGCTCCTCAGGAGAAACTAAACACGCCTTTTACGACTGTCTGAATATAGACGACCTCATCTACTGTGAGTATGACTGACTGATTTCCGAAAAGGACACCCTTAGGTAGGAAAGAAAAGAGACAAAAATGATGCACCAAGAAAATGCTGTTCAGAAGTCTGTTATAAAGTGTTTCTACAAAGCTCCATAGGAAAAAGAAGAAAGTGACCCAAAATTTAAACATGCACAGAAGAGCTGAGGGAGAAGGAGGCTTGTACAGCCTTTAAAAAGTTTCTTAATATTGAGCTGAGCTCAACAGTTCATAGAAACAAAGAGAATATACAGAACATCACATAGTACTAATGGTGGTGGCATGCAGACACCAAAATTGTCAAAATTTGCAACCTGCATAATACCTTTGGTTGAATTGCTCCAACGGTTACCTTCAGAATAATGGGATAAAGTCAACAGATTGACGCATGAGCCGCCTGCACCAGATCCAAAAACAGTTATTCTTAGTGGGTCACCACCAAAGAACCCAATATTTTCACTAGTCCATCGCAAAGCTTGAATTAGATCAAGGAGGCCATAGTTTCCTTTTGCTGCTTGGTCCCCAGTGCTCAGAAATCCTGTTAAAGTAAATGAAAAGAGAAGGGGTTAGCCAGGGCTCTTCTGAGTAATCCTGTTAAAATCTTCCAAGTAAGATTTCAAAAGTATATGCCATTAAATATCACGAAACTACATAATTTTCCATAGTCCCTGGGGACAATTTGCAATTTTGCACTCTTCCTGAAAAAAAAAAATTCTGTGTCCACTGTTTTGGCCATGATATATTTATGTAACGAAGATGAAGATACATCCCAGGCAAAATACTCATCTAAATCTTAACAGGTCACAACTTACTACTCCCAAGGTCTTTGTGCTGACTGTACTAAGAGTAAATGTTTAGCAAACAGAAAAGATGAAGGTTTTTTTGTGCATGATTTGATCTACTCTGTGTTGCACTTCCATACTTGGATGCAGCTGTGAGCTTTGCACGTGCCTGAGAGGCAATGATTACTCTTCCCTGTAGGCTCTGTGTGATCCTGTCCTGGCAACTCATTGCCTTTTACTTTTTTCTCCACCCAAAAATGCAGCTTATGTCACAGGACAAGCTGGGCTGAACAATGAGAGCAGCTCTCAACTCCCTGAGCTCCATCCCATAGTCATTAACCCGAGTTAATTGAATCTACATTAAATGGATTAAGAGAATTTAAGTTGTTTCCATGACCCCTTAAGAGCTAAAAGGTAAGAGCTCAGGGGCAATCTGAGAGCACTACAATTGCTCCCATTTATTCCTGCTGGAGGAAAAGTGTCGGAATGTGTCAGGTGCAGGAACAACTGTTCCACACTTTACTCCCAGCAGTATCTTCACATTTAGCATTGCTGTACTCCTGTCATTAGAGCCTACTGACTCTAAAAGGTGTGCTGCAAAATCTTTGAAGGAAGTCTCTGTTGATAAAAGACATTGCTTTTGGACCCCGTTTGCTGACATCTCCAATTTTCACAGCTTAATAAACAAATGTTTAAATACTACCAGCGTTACGAAGTAGTCCATACCTCCATTTGCATATCAAACTGATTTGATGCTCACTAAATCATGTAACTGCTTTTCAGTACATGCTTTGTAGAGAAATGCAGCGATTACAACAATTATTTCCACATTAATTAGATATCAGTGGGTCTTCTAGTCTCGTCAAAGTTCTACTGATTTAACTCTCTTGAGTGCAGACAGCCTACTCAAAGGAAGTTTACAGTAGTTGTGCAGACAAATGGCTCTCAAAGGAGTCCTACTCTTTAATTATGACAATAAAAGCATCTTTTAAGACATTTCTCAGAAGGCACGTGTGCATATACATCTATAAAGCAAGGATTTAATAAGAATCTATCCCCTATACAGATAGGTGCATGCATGTACCTATACTCATGGATATAATGAACGTGGCATTTGTTACTTTATTATTACTCTGATTTGGCTTCAAATGGCAAGCTTACATTTGTAATTCTGCCCTATGTGTAGACATTTATACTCTTCTTTGCTGTAAAGCTCATTGGCCTCACTGCCTCAGCAGTTGAGCTCTGCTCCATTTAGGGCGAGCAGCTTTGTTTGTGTGGGCCAATCCTGATTTTTGTAACCACGGAGAGGGAACAGGAAAGTGGCATAAGGTCAGCAATTCTCCAACTTCCAGACATAATGTACTAAGTCTAACAGATATGTGTCATTCATTGTATCTGGAATAAATTGTTACCCTATGCTAGACTTTAAAATGACTCTTCTACAACTGAATGCTGCCATATTTATTACTTAACTGCATAAAAAGCAAAATAGCATCACTACCATAGAAAAAAATGCCACCTTGGTATTCAGGGAAAGCCCAGAAAGGAAGACGTAGTTATAATTAATTCATTCATTCTCACTTTACTGCTACAGCTGAGCACTGAGTTGAGATTGTTATGACGTTGTTTTACTAAAAATGCTCCTTCATTTTGCTCTGCGAGGCCAGAGGGTTGGTGTGTGTGGCTTTATGAAAGCATGGCCCCAGCACCATCCTGCCTGCACACAGCACTCATTCTTGTCTTCGTGCTCCAGTAAAACGTTGTTCCCCATAAATAATTTTTAAGGGCACAGAGAGATGATATCTCTGAATACAATAGCAAATCTAATGAAAGCTCCTGAACCAGTGTCACTGCCTTTGTCAGCCTGCTTGGAGCTGAGGGATGGTACCAGGGACTGGAACAAAATTAAAATGTAGGAATTTATGGGAACTACAGGATCCTGTGGCTGCACATGCTGGGAAAGTCTCCCCCTTTCTTTGCATAAGTGTGTGACTCTGGAAATGCAGTGACAAATCAGTTCATCATATTAAGCACATAAGAGACTGCACTGATTTAAGGGATTAGAGGGACTGGCAGCAATGAGATGAGAGCAGTTACAACAGTTACCAAAATTGTGATATAAACACGTCCCTGTTTGCTTTTTTTTCCTTTCCCTGGCTTGCAGATTTCCTGATCCTGGTCAGGATCTGCTCTCAGCAGAGCTGCAGCATTGCTTCAAAGAGGTCCAGCAGATGTCTCAAAGTTATTCCAAGGCATTTTTTAGGAAATTAGATGGAGGGGTTACAGCTGAGCTACACCGATCACCCTGAAGGAACACAAATGTGAACACCCAAACTTTCTGAAAAAGTGTTCTTTATTCTGTATAATATGCAGCAAAGTGGAAACTGTGAGTCTTTACCTGGAAAAGCAACGGATTAAAATTATAGACAAAGCCTTAGGGCAAACCCCTGGTGTTAAATCAGTTCATATAAAGTCCCATAGCTGGATGGGGATATGGGAAATCCTTGGGAAACTATAAATATCTACTTTTAAAGAATCTTTGTGAATCTCCTGTTGCTAAAAGCAGGCATCAAGAACCTTGCATTCAGTTCAGGGAATGTGCCAGGAGGGGGAGCTTTCAGTTTATTAAAAAAAAAAAAAAAAAGAAAAAAGAAGGCAGTGTTAGTAATATTCTCCTCATTCATCCATATTAAACAAATTATGACTTGTGTCCAGAGCAACAGCTCTGATGCAAAAGAAATATCTCACGCCTCCTCAGCAAGAACCACGTTGGCTGATTTCCATATCTGCACAAGATGGATGATGATTGATGTTGACTTTCATGACATGAAACATTTCTATCTCATTTTTCAGAACCATAAGAAGCCTGTTAATATCACCACCTGTTCATGCCTTTTTTTTTCTTGTACACAGTGGTATCAGCATGGCTTAGGAGCATTCAGAATGTCATGAAATCAGAGATGG
The DNA here is from genome assembly GCA_013397895.1 of Origma solitaria. Lineage (NCBI taxonomy): Eukaryota > Metazoa > Chordata > Aves > Passeriformes > Acanthizidae > Origma > Origma solitaria. Next base: position 657,287 of record VZRL01001799.1, read on the forward strand.
GACTGATAAAACAGATGAGGTTTTCCTTTCCAGTTTGTGGTGGGTTTTGGGTTTTTTTTTCCTAGCGAGGAGTGCCTCAATACAGATAAACTCATGGAACTAAACACTTGGAGGGAAGTGCTTTAACACACAGCATCATCAGTCTGTGCGTGCAGGTACTTATTCCTATTTATCACAGAGATAAAACAGAGGTTGGAACAATAGGTTTTGTCTTTATCCCAAGAGGAGCTTTCAGGATGTAATGGATATAGATACCATACATTTTGGTGCATTGCTATGACACAACCATTACACCAGCTAATTATTAAGCTTGCAATTTTGAGTCACAGAGGGAAACCTGCTCTTGCTGAAAAGGTCTTGTGTGTCTGAAAGCCTCTCTGTTTTTAAACTGTATCAGCTAGTCTATTAAAATATATTATCTCTTTCTGAACATACTGTCTTATTATTATCCTTGGACTGTCATCTCACCAAGAATGCTGCTATCATATTCTGCCACCTTTTGCTCTTGTAGAAAGAGGGAAGTAAATTATTCCTTATTTCAGTTATTCCAGGGAGACATTTGCAAAAAACTTAGTTTTGCACTATTCTCTAAAAAGGTCAGATTGAGCTAATTTTTTTCCATAATTAAGTCCTTCTACTGGAAATATTCCAATCATCAGCTGAACAATTGCTATTTTATATTCTGAATGGAGAGGTTATCTCTTCTTTTATCTCCTCCTGAGGAGCAGACTCTAATAGAATTATGGAAGTGAGGATGTGGTCTTTTGTGAGTTTAAGAAAGAGATTTATTAAGCTCATTTGGACCATTTCTCTGTTACATGTCTGCTAGACAAATATGCAGAGAGTGCCACAACCAGGCCCTCTATTTTGTATTAAGATCAATTTTAATGCTTTATAGGCTTATCTGCCTGGGTAATGATTTCTGCTTGCCATTCAGATAAATCTTTTTCTAATATGATTCCAGCATTTTTGAAGAGTAAATAAAATAATGGACTTGGAAAACTTAAAATACTTAGTTGAAAAACCTTAGGTAGTTTGAATTATTTTAATCTCTGGTCTAATTTGAAGATTCAAATTAATGCAGAGAGGGAGGCCAAGATGGAATTTTTCCTAATGTGAGGGACTGCTACAACCCAGTGAAGCAGTAAGAGACCAGGTGCAGGCTGGTGGGTATGAATGTGCCATTTCACATCACCAGAGACCCAAACTATCCCCCAAACGAGTTCTGTCCATTTGAGTGTTTGATAACCGAGTGACCTTCGTGGCTGGATGGAAGTCGGGGCAGAACGTTTTGTTGGACACACACACACCAAAAATCTGCCTGTGAGAAAATACACATTAACAAATGCTACTCTAAAAATAAAACACAAGAGCATATAAAAACTGGTCTGACATGCTTAAAGGGTTTTTTTTCCAAGAGTTGTGTCTGTGAAAGCAGTAACACTTAAGGCTTTAATATTACCCACCTGTTTAGGCATGTGTTATAATAATTTAGCTAGGTTTCCAGTTACAATTCCCTGTGCAGTCAAATGCCAGCTTTAATTTCGTTAAAAGCAAATGTTAAGATTGTACAAGTATGAGTGCACCAATGCATAGTGGAAGAATACAGAGTATTTTTTGAGGGAAGAATTCATATTTCCCCTGGATTCCTCGCTTAGGACTTTAGTTCAACACCTTCTATTAATATTGAATGGTAATTGCCATGTACAGAAATTTTCCGCTGCCCTTTAAACTATACTTACTCAGATAGGAATGTGAGCAAGATCAGCAAATTTTAAGAGATATGGTTAAACTTAAAGAGCACATTTGTTTTTATCTTTGCCAGCTCTCTAGAACTTGCATCAGCTAACTAATCTGAGTGATTTACGTGGGCAGCAGCACCGTGAACATTAATGTACATGTGATATTCATGAAGTAGAGGATACTGCTCCTTGCTTTGCTGACCAGCACTTCTGAATTTTAAAAGCATATTTTAGTCATGGATAAAGGGGTAAGGTGACTAAAAGGACTAGGAACTCCCATAAGAAAAATGTAGGAGAATATGAACTATTCAGTGCATGAAAAATACTCCTCTACAGACATCTGCAATATACCTCTGCCTGAGAATCAGACAAGCAAGTCTTCTGAAAATGCTGCTCAAGCAGGAGCTTTGTATGAAATTCATTCAATATACAGAAAAGTGATTGCAACATTAGCAAAGTTCTTGTCTGTTTCTGTAGCTTTCTGCCACATACATATTAGTAATGAGATTAATGACTTCAGAAGTGCAAGATTTTAGCTTAACTCCACAGAATGTGCATAGTACCGTGCTGCATCGGGATGCACTCTTTATTGCCTGCTTAAGATCAGAGCATCACAGAATCATGGAATCATTTTGGCTGGAAAAGACCTTTAAGACCATGAACCCAGCGCTGCCAAGCGTGCCACTAAACCATGTCCCCAAGTGCCACTCTACACATCTTTTAAATCCCTTCAGGGATGGTGACTTCCCTGGTCAGTGCTGCTGTCCACGCAGTCATCCTTTAGAAATTCCCACTCATTTCACCAAAGCAAACAATTCACAGGATTGAATCAGTAAATACATGAGCTTGTCAATATATCATTTGGCGCTTTGGAAGTGTGCATGGAAAAAAGTGTCTGATGGCATATAAACTCTGATGTGCTATTTCAGCATTGGTCTTCTGCTGTTGGAATTTTTAACTCTCCTCCCAGGGTACAAAATCCTTTGAATTAATATTAGTGAAGTGGCTGGAGCCTACAAAAGGGCTGGGTATCTGAAGAAATTCTATGCTGTGAGGGCAGTGAGGCCCTGGCACAGGTGCCCAGAGGAGCTGTGGCTGCCCCTGGATCCCTGGAAGTGTCCAAGGCCAGGCTGGACAGGGCTTGGATCACCCTGGGATAGTGGAAGGTGTCCCTGCCATGGCTGGGGTTGGACTAGATGATCTTTCAGGTCCCTTCTAACACAATCCATTCTATGATTCTACAATTCTAAGTATCCTGTAGATGTTGAAACAGATTATAAATCCATCATTCTTTGAAGGCTGTGAGAAGAGGGTGACTCTCTATGCCTTTAAAGTTTCAGTAAAGAGATGATAAAAGTCTGAGAGTGCTTTGAAAATCTGTATCTGCCTCTTCTTCACATTGTCAATGCTTATATCCCACTGCCATTTCTGTCGTGTCGGGGCAGTTGTGGGGAGGCTCTCAGACTCTGGGTGTGTTCTGTGTTCGAGATTTGATGTGTCAGCCCTGTCCCTGTGACAGTCCCATGGCTGCACAGGGGGCTGTGGTGTGGGGCAGCTTAAACACAGGGAACAGGATAAAAGGAGCTCTGTTTGCCAGCCCTGAGTACAGCCCAGCCCAGATGATCACACGGGAGATCAGCTCCGTAGGAACTTATTATAGATGATCTCTACTGAAGTCAAATGAAAGTCTGATAACAATCTGAGATACTTTGAGAGCTCTATAAGCAGTAGGACCAAGCCACTAGATGTGATCTTTAATACTGATTTCTGGATGCGCTGTGAAAGGAAAAGAGAAAAGGAGGAGGTGAGTCCAGTTTCAGAAATATAGCTGCAGATACTAATTTTACAAGATTTTAAGTGATAGATAGAAAGGAGAAGTGAGCCTTAAGAAGCAATGAATGACATTATGGCATGGGTGGACACAAAAGGCAGCTGGAGTACCTTTGATTTGAATGTCTCCTCTTCTTTGAAAAAATACAGGAAAAAAGATGGGATTTGCTACAGAAAATAGCAGATATGTATGAATATTCTCATTTTTGAAAAAACAAGAAATTCTGCTGCCAGCAGAGAACATCTGTTTAAATGCCTTGCACAAGGTAAAAATCATAGTTATTAGTACATGGCTGAGTCATGCTTTAGGGCAACTCGAGTTTTAGTTTAAAGTACTTATAAGTTGCATACAAAGTTTTCACAGGAAATCAACAACATTATATTACTAAGTAATCCGCTAGCAGTGCTCTTATGAAACACCATCTGAGAGCTTCAACAAAAACATAAATAAAATCATCTCTAAAAGACAGCATGGGCAAAACAAAATCTTACAGGATAATGTGTGGAATAATAAAAACCAAACACAGACTGATCCTTTCAAAATACTCAGCCAAAGCCCCAACAATAAGAAAAGGCTTCACAAGAGAACAGAAAAGTCCACAGCCAAATCCAACACTTGACTGTCCTACTTGGCAGAAGAAAGCAATGCCCCGAGGGAGAGATTCTTATCTTCACCAGGACTGAGTGCACAGCTGTTCCAGTTCTACTAACTTCAAGTAGTACAATATGCAAAATTAAGCAGCCTACAGCTCATTGCACCAAATATCTGTCCTTTACCATGGTCTCTCAGCACCCCCAGCTGCAGCAGCTAGCTCAGCAACCAGGCATTAAGATATGCTGGCCTTTCATGTAATATTCCATAGCTTTTAACTTTAGATGATACAACTCAAGGCAGCAGCTACAAACCCAAAAGAGATTTTATAGAGGCGAGTTTACAAATATCAATGTTCTTAATGTGCAAGGCTTTAAAGATCAAAACTGACCCCATAAAACTCTGCTTTCCATTTTCATTCAAGATTTGGGCAAAATGATTTCATTATCTGAAGATAGTCCAGATGGGACTTGAAGATCTTTCTACCCAATATATCAGAGAAATTTTTGCTGTATAATAAGCTGTGTAATATATGCAGCTATTTAGAACTACCTGCAGTCACATCTTTTAGGTAACGTATTTTAATTGATTATTACATGCCAGAGAACAATTTTTCTGACTTTAGCCTGGAAATCATCTTTATTTTATAATGGTCACTCTGGCTGTATATTAATACTTTTTTCCCCCAATAATACCATGCAGTTTGTCAGAATTTTGACTATGTGGTAAATGAGAGAAAGGATGGGTTCAATTTCCCTAGAAGAGAAAATTCATACTTTAGAAATAATAATAAAAAAAATCCTAATTAAGAGTTCCATTGAGAGGGACAGCGCCATAATTTTTGATACTTCTTCCCCCTATTGAGATTTGCAATGAGGGTCCAATCAATGCTAATATATGTCTGTGAGCTGAGGAAAAAGAAGTTGGAAGTCTTTGTGTAAAACTGCATATGCATATCTCTAGTTAGAAGCCTAGCAGTTATTTGAAAGTGCAATCTTTCTATCAGAACACAGAAATCAAGGTGCTAATTTACTGTGAACTCAAATCTCCTTATTTGAAAATAAATAGAAAAAATTAACCATTGGACCAACTTATGAAGAACTCCATTCACGATGTCATTCCTTGTATTCTTAAATCACAACTGGAGGCATTCTGAATATATCACTTTTCAGATAAGATTGAATTCAGGAAAGTTTTATGAACAGTAGAACACAGGTAGAGGTCAGACTAGCCCATTACAAAAATCCTGCCTTGTGTGAATTAAACAGCACACGAGACTTAAATAATCAAGATCTGACTAGTGTAGCCTGCTCAGTGAGGACAGTACTGGGAATTTAAATAAGTTTTGAGAAAGCATGAGAAATAAAACTTTTCTATCTTTCTTCCTTCTCTCTTCCCCTGCCTTTCCTCTTCCCTCCTCTTTTTGCAAAGGTTAATCCCATTTAATAAGCAGCACCACAGTGATCAGGAGACTGAATGTATTCTTACCCAGAGAAAAGGACTTGGCCAACAGTGAGAAAGCTAAGAAATAAAGCAGGTTTTCCACTTCTACCTGCTGACCTCTCAAAGTCTGTGGGCTGTTTATCAGTGGCAGAAGATCACTCAGAAGAGCAATCCAATTAAAAGCAAACACAAACATCCTTTTTGACCATCTGAACCACGAGGGAAAACTTGGGGAGGTCTGTAACAAAAATGTTGTAAACAACTATTTTAATCCGCAGGCTTGTGCAAGTGGGATTCTTACGCTGTTTTCATTGCTATTAACTGAACACCAGAAACATTTGTAAGAGCATATATGCCCAGATAAATGCATCAAATCTAATTTTCTGGTAAATATATATCAGTTCTGGTAAAATGTGAAGTAACTAAAAATTAACTGCATCACCCTATGCCTGTTCTCCTCTTACCCAGCATCCTGCCTCTCCTGGTACAAATTTTGCTTTCTGCTGTGTCTGAATTTCCTGCTCCATACAGCAAGGTGCTTTATTTCTTCACTGTGATTTTACTCTGCTGCAACATACATTTTGTGTCTTAAAGGCAGGGAGCTGAAGAAAAGTCAAGGATGGGATGAGGGTAGCTGTTACAGAGATGGTAACTGCCATTTACCCAAAAAATGATTGCTATTAAACTATTCCACCCCAGCAGAATCCTGAGGGATTTGGCTACTGCTGATGGTACAGCTTATAAACAAAACAGTGGGGCATAAAAGATATGTATTAATTTATAAATCATACACACAACTCCTGCCTACCTCTTCAGAGTGGTTTTTTAGAATGCCTCATCACAGGCATATCCCCGAACCTTTCTAGCAATAATTTAAATAAATACAAGATGTCAAAGAATTGTCCTTAGCCCAAGGAAAAGGAAGGAAAAAAGACTCAAATCCACACAAAGTTAATTGAGGCTAGAATTACTGAAGCTCCATCTATTGCAGTTTCACATTGGTGCACATCAATTAAGGCATAATAGGAGTGAAAAGTAATTTATACTTATAGATTAGATGTCGTCTGTGAAAAATCGCCGATTAACTCACAGTGGGTTTCTGGAGTACCAAAGAACAAGCCTGGTGGTACTCGGAGTTTCACTTCCCAGTTGGCACCTTGTGCCACAAAAGCAAAGGTGGAATACCTTGAATTTGAGGTATTAGTAAAAATACTTTAACGTGGGCACTCACAGACTTATGCTATCAACATGTTGATATCCAGGCTTCAATAAATAAAGTTCCATTCCCCAAAACAGTGCCAGCACAAAAACACCTGTTTGCAACAACAATCTAAACCCTTTATTGGCCACATTTTTACTCTGTTTAACGATAATTAGAGAATTCTCTGCAAGTTTGCATATTGCAACCTCAGCTAAATGCAGAGCTCCAGTTTTCTTTTGGATGTTGCATCCTTTCATTCTACTCTGCAATGAGTGCCATGTGCATTACCCGTGCTCCATCTGAAAATGATGGACCAGGCTCATTGCTCTGCTAAATCTAATTCTAGTCAAGTCAAGAAAACTTGCCAGTTCAAACCAAGGGTGTAATTCCAGGCCTTTAATCTTCTGAGATATGTAAAAGCATCGCATTAGTAACTACATTCATAGCTACAGCATCAAACACACAGCATCAACAAAGTGTCTCAACTAAGTAATATTTAATGGGTAGCATAAAATAATTGATGTTTCGTAGAATTAAGTATGTGAGATGACTGGAAGTTGAAGTAAGAGCCTGGAAATCTTTGAAAAGAAAAATGTTTGTACATATACCATCCAGCTCCCAATAACTGGGACTGCACTGCGTTTAAAGATTTTTGCAACAAATAGAGTGAAAGAAAAAGGGAGTCCAGCTGAGGTAAATACACTGTTAAAGATGCTAACTTTGCATTTACTGCCCCTATATTTGGTCCACAGTAGGAAGCCTGGTGTTCAGTATTGCCTGTTTGGAGAGTATCACAACAGCCTCGTTCAACAGGGCTAGGTGCACCTTTTTGCCATCAGAACACAGAAACCTGGTAAGTAGCAAAATGGGGAAAACTAAAACAAGAAAACCTAAGTTATTTAATGTTTCTGTCGTGTATTTTAAAATACACCGTTTATTTTTTCTTTTTTGAAAGCTATGCTGTAATTATAATGTAATACTTTGATACAATACAATTACACAGTCTTTGAATGTGAGGGTTACATTCCTCTGTTACTTTTTCATTAAATTAAATGTCTTTAAGCCTACAACACCCACTTACAGCCAAACTGAGAGCAGGAGCACCAGTCAGAGGTCACAGGGAGCAGATTCTCAGCCCTGAGCAATAACTGAATTTATACAAAATGGTCACATCTAACAAAACAGTGCTCAGAAGAGCACAAGAACGTCAAGCGTTACCATAAAGCAGCTAAGAAACATTATGGCAAGGAGTGGCTGTCTGAGAGGCATCACTGTGCTACTCTGCTTTTTCAATTCTTACAGCTTACTCCAAAGGGAACTCACATGCACAGGATTCACACAGCAAGTAAAATGGTGCTAATTTGTTTTTAATACTTAAGCAAATACTACAGGTTCTAAAGGCACTTTCTTAGCCTCAGATGAGTTGGAAAATCTAATCTGTGCTAATTTTCCCCAAAACAGATGGTACATGAATTAAACTGTGTAGACCCTTTTAAGCTTCAATTCTCACTAGGTCCCTTTTGGGATAACTAATGTTCATTTCTTAGGGCTCTATTCTCCTCCACTTATTTCTCTTAAGTAACTGAAGACAGCCTCCTTAATTGCTCAGGAAGAGACACTCAAGGGGAGAAAAGTCACAGAATTTGGGCCTCCAAGGGCTTTTGTGATGTATGCAAAGCCTGTCACTAAATCCAATATTTTGGCATGGACAGCACAATGCTATATCTGTGTTATTGACAATGGGAAAATATTTCACTCCCATCCAAGAAATGTCATTAGCTATAGAAAGCAGGACTGTGACAGGAAACCTCATTCATGTACATCAATTGAAGGCAGGAGGTATGAACTCATAGGACTAAAGAGCACCTCATTGAAAAATAAAGATTGCAGACAGTAAATATTAACAGGTGATTTTAGGTGTTTATTATTGTAAATGGCTTAAAACCTCACCACAGCCCTGGGCTTAACTATGGTAAAGAGGTAACAAAGAGTGTTCTTAGGGTTTGTGCAAAGGAAATTAGTCAACACATGGAAAAGAAAAGTGGGGAAGAGGAAATAATATTAAAAGAGAGTTTATTAAACCAATTCAATTCACAGCTTTGCAGTAGACTAAGAGGAGCAGATTTCTGCCACTGCCGTTGCAGCATCACAGTCTTAGGAAAAAAAAGACTCAAAAATCCTGCAGTAGGCAGAGGATACTGTGTTCTCCTGGAGCTGCTCCTTGCACAACACCTGCCACCTCTCCCTCGTCTAAGTCAGACATTTCCATATGGCACATAAGCAAGCCCAAGTCCCAAGGTCTTCTTTGATTTCATTCAAGATCTGCTCCTCAAGGGACAAGATTGAAGGAACAAAATATAAATGGTCTATGGTTCTTTTTTTCTAGGACATTTATACGTTGCCCTGAATTATTCTGGAAATCAAGATGGTTTACAGAATGTTAGGTTTTTACCCTCATCTTGAATAATAAGTTAATAGCAACACTCGATTCACAGGAACAAGGAGACAGCACAAAGAGGGGAGTGACAGGCTCAGATTATAGAGGAAAGCTGTGGTGGAAGAAAGAGGGAGTTGAACCTGGCTCTGAATTAACAGGCCAGAAATACGACCTGATAGACCTAAGCCATGAAATACAGAATTATTGTGCCATTGCATTTTGAAGATTTTTTTCCCAACCACATGCCCACCTTTACAATTCCAGTGTGAATGCTCTTTGAGCAAACTGCATAATGTAAGCTGGGTGCTAACTGATGAAACAAATTGAGTTTTAATGGACTTTGCTCAACAACACACCCCAAATGACACATCAGTAATTACCATCAATCTAAAGCAACATCCTGATGAAGTTACTGAATGTAAAACGCATCTGCTGATTGCAAGGGATTGCATTCTTGGTCTGCTTGAGATTTGTCAGAAAATGTATTTATTCTCAACAGTAATTCTGCTGACTCTGAGGATTGCTGCAGTTAACAAAGGCATCTCTGACGCTGCAATATTGAATCACGTCCCATTTCTGGCAGAGTACTTCTAGCAAAATACCAGCTGTTTTCAGTGGAGGATCAGTGGGATACAATGAGTTGATGTGCTGGCTTGATTAATCTTTATACGATTTCCCAGCTTCTAACACAACATGTGCATAACTTTATATTTGTAGCCACCGGTGTAGAACATCACTTGACAGTTAAAGTACTTGTGTTCTCTGCTCAGGAGAGTTACTGAAGAAGGAAAGTTCACCTCTTTTCATTTGTTAACTTTGAAACAGCAGTGATGGGTTGACTGCAGGTTGTAGAAAGGGAGTGGCTCCATGACGAGCAGTTTCATTTTGTGTTATTTTGTACATCATTGCTGTTTTCCTCCATCAGAATAAAAGGTACCACATAGTTTTTGCTTTTTCATGATCCATCAGCCAAATGCAAGGAAAATATGAATAATTTTGCTAATTCTGATGGAAAAATCACATGTGATTTTAAAAAAGAAACAGAATAATTACCCAAATATTTATAACTAGTCTCAGTAGTTTTAAGACCATGCATTTCTTTCTAGGATGGAAATTAGAACTTCTGCTGTATCCTTCTTTCTTCTCCTCCTCAAAATTCCAATTACTTGCTATAAGTTTGGAAGACTAACAGCATTATGGAAGACACTTAAAAGCATTTCGGGGGCTGGAATACTGTGCTTCCCTCTGCTGTCAATAAGTCAATGTCCAGCTATGAAAGTCTGCATGAAACTGGATCTAATCTAACCTTGAACTGATTTTTTTCCCAGTCCTCTCAGTACTTTTTCAATTCTCTATTTGCTGCTTCATTCGAAACCATTTTTAAATACTGCTGTGCGCTGCCCCAGCCATTGTTTCCCAGTATGTATTCATCACAGTCAACAATGTGTTATATCTCACACTAAAAGTGGCTAAACACAAACACTGCTGTGCAAGCTATGAAAAATATTTACTTTAATGCTGTAAATCACTGCCTGATAGCTGCTGGGAACAAGCCATGTAGGAGAGTTTATGCTTCCTTCTACCTTTGTCCCTCTCTCCAGAACTATGTCAAAAGAGATAAAGAAAATGGGGAAAAGGCTCTCTGTACTGAAAAACTTGTTGACTCAAAAAATGCTACAGCTGGACAGGCAAAAACTTGCTATTGCTTGGGACCTCCAGGCTTCTTGCATTTCAAATATGTACAATTTGAATCACTTCTCCTGTTCAAAGCACAGGAGGAGTTGTGGAACTAGGAAAGTGTTCTCTGCTTTCAAAATGTAGTGGTGAGGTTAATTTATTTTTCTTTTTGTAATATAAATAGACTTATATATGAGGATCAATGAGTTCCATTGTTGACAAATGAAGATCAGAGAGCCTTCTGCACATCACAGTGTCCATACAGACACTCTCTCCCCACACAGAGCAGGTATTGACCCAATAAAATACAGTGCACAAACCAGAGAGAATGACAAGGCACAGTTATTATATAAATGATAAGAAATCAGATAATAAAGTAACTGAGCTGGGGTGAAAGAATGAACACATCCAAGACCTGTATGGAAAAGCCACGCAAAATGGAAATCTTACCTATGAATTTGCTCATGGGGATTTTGCAATGCTTTCCAGAATAAATGATTGTTTTCTGAAGCACTGAAGCCAGTGAACTTAATGAAGATATTTCCATTAATTTCATAGGCTCTGCATTCCTCATTTAAAACAGGGGCTGCACATTGGGACATTCCCTACTGTTTGTTGCTGTTGCAACAAAATCTCACATACAGGTTTTGATATCCAAACCTGAAGCTATTTATTCCAAAGTGATTAATTGATTGGGGAAGATGCTTATTATAAAATAATGAAAAATTTCCTTCACAGCTCAGATATTGCATCTCTTTACTGTCTCCAATAACACAAAGGGCAGAAATGGAAGTAGCAGTTATTTCATCACTATATTGGTTCCTTTCATCTCTTTTCAAATTAGTAATCAGATTCCTTTTGTCTATACTCTCTCTATGGAGGGGTGAACTGAATGAACTTTTCACCCCAAGAATCTTTTGTATTCAAAGCATTTGGTTTCCCACAAGCTAAAGAAAAAATAATTACGCAATCTTTGTTCCCACTGCAGGTACCTAGCAGGTTTTAAATATAATAAATGAGTCCTGGCAAAGTTAATGTACCATAAAATCAAGCAGACTGTATCACTCTTTGATACATATACCTGGTAAGTCACCACTGAAAATAACAGTAATTTATGCTAACGGATTATTCATCCATAGCAAACCCACCCTCTCTGTCAGGAAAGGTATTTTAAGATACAAAAACATAATCCCTTCCTCCTGTATGTTTTCCCTGAGTCTATTATTTACCCAGGATGCAGTGCCTGGTTTAAGTCCTGCTTTTAGTCAATTTTATAGCACAATTGAAACACTGGAAGTCAAGTGACTCAACGCAAGGTCACACAATGAATCTGAACCTCCGTGCAAAGCAGGGCTCGGACGCAGCCAGCACCTGCTCCCTCACCCTCCATCACCCAGCCTCCCCTCTGGAAAGCATGAGCCTCAAAAAGAGGTTGTTCTGGCAAATTCTGTCACTGAGGGCAGGTGAGGCTCTCGAGGCTGGGGGGCAGAGCAAACTGCACTGGTGAAACCAGCTTGAGTCCTTGCTGGGCTCCTCTGTGTTGTCTTATCTTTCATGCTACAAAACAGTGCAGGTGCCAAGGTCGTAAAAAGTTTTATATGGCTGTGCCTGCCGTCTCTTCAAGGTGGGCTGGCGGGGAGAAGGGCTACAGACAGAAAAATGGAGTAATAAAGTTTAAGTAGTGGGCAATAATATCCATCTGCAGTGCTGCAATGCCGATTAAGAGATTGAAAAACTCCCCGTGGCTCTAATTGGATTTTCCTGTGTTGTGCACAACCCTTGGGGGCTGAATGCTGATAAAGCCTCCTTGTGCTGCTGTTCATCCCACATGTGTGACTCCATGGGATGGACTTAGCCATAAAACACAGATTCTTGTGGAGCTGGGCTGCTGCAGTGACCTTTAGATACCACCGCAGATTAGAAAATCACAATCTCATCAGTTAGGATGACACAATACAATATTAATGGCCATCTAATACTGTCATCTTAGCACTAAATTAAGAACAACAAAAGAGCCAGAATGCAGAAGTCTATGTGTTGTTAAATAAATTAAATAAAACCCCCTGAGATCTTATAGATTGTTAACCATAACTGTAGGTACCTTTGAGGAAAAAGTCAAGTAAATTTGAGGAACAAATATAAAAAATCTGATAAAAACTAAGTTTCGAAAAATAACAGTCTGGGAAAAAAAGCTCTAGCATTTGAACAGCATTGCCTTCTGCTGAACTGAATCTGTTTTCATTTACTAAGCTCCTTACATGTACTCTAAATAAAATTAAAAAAGCAAAATGAAGACCATTCCTGAGCCTGCAGACAGCCTTTGCAAGTGTTTCCTTTCCTTCTCACAGATTTCCTAAACTACAGACCAAAGCCATGGACTATTCTCATTCAATGCTAATTTTCCAACTCATTAAACAGGAGAGAAAGCTGAAACCATTTCATTAAATGGAAAGAATACTGCAACTATTTAGTGAGAAGAATAATCCAAAACAAAAGAAATATTAGAAGACTGGGAATGTGTATATTTGTTAGGAACAGAAGGAACCTGGAAGGATAAAGTAACAACCCTCTCACTCACCTAATAATTAGAGTGCTGGGAGTGAGGAAGGGGAAATCAAGAAGCTGGGAACACATCTGTGATTCATCAACACAGAGCTGACAGTTGTATTTGTTTGAGATTATTGAATGCTGTTTATTGATTTTTGTTCCTTGCTTATGATTGTTTGCTTCTTTCATCAGACAATTCCTTCATGACCTGAAGATTTCATAATTTCACAGCAAATGAGCTCTGATTTTGGGGACTTTGGTGGTATGGGGTATTGAAGGGAACATCACAAAAAATGGGGTCAGCACCTCATTTAAAACCATGACAAATAATGGGGAAGAAGATCAGTTAAATTAACCAATGAGACTAAAATGGAAAGGGGCTTGTGAACACAGCAGCAATAAAACAGAGGCAGGGAGTATAAAGACATGATGAAGAAAGATTAACTTCAGAAAAAAATGAAGCCTGCTAAACCTGGGGAGAAATGGGGGAAGATGGGATAACAACGTCAAAGATTTCCCCATTTCTACCCCAGTTAAGTCCATCACAGGTTTGCATTGCCATAGAGCAGCCAAAAGTGATCCTTCTGCAAATAAGCTCAGCACTTGTTTAGCATCTGAAAGATGCTAAAAACCACAGGTGTCACAGTGTGTCTTTCTTATCTGGAATACAAAGGAAAAACAAATGGGAGTAAGCTCAGAAAAGAGAAACAAAAATGATAAGATGCTCAGAGGGAGAGTGTTCAGAAAAGATTAAAAAGTGGGTAAACAACACAAGGTAAAATGAATATAGTTTGGTCAAAACCACCACCGGGACAGCAGGTACATTTCAGTATGAATTATTCAGGTTACCATGTAAGGTTTATCACTAGACATGATAGCACCAAAAAAAGGACAAGAAACAAATACATTTCTTGGTTATGACAACTGCTAAAAATGAGGGAACTGGTACCATACTTCATTGAATTGAAATTTGGAGACTAAGAGACACAAAGCACCAGAAATTTTTAGTGTTGGTGAAAATAGGGAGATGAAGATGAAAGAACTAGCGCTTTTCCCTGTCTAATTTCTCTAATTCTGTGTTTCTGCAGCTTTGCTGATAGCCTGATTGATAAATGATCCCCACAGTATTTTACCATCACTGTGCTCCTGCTTTCCAGTAATGAGAAGACTTTCCCTAAAAGGGCAGCATATGGGAGACTTTCTCTGCTTTATAAATTTTATCTTGAAGCAGGCTAGCTGCCAATTACTGCAGAAGGTTAGAGAACCTGGAACGTGAGTGCACAATATGCTTCAGATCCCCTGAACGGCTCTCTAGAAAAAGGCATTTTTGATAAAGGATGTCGATGTGATTTCAATAAAGCTTTAGAAGCAAGGGTCAGGCTTTTCTGAAGGATTTTGCATTTTCTGTCATGAACTGCTATCTAGGAAAATTCCCCTTCATGCCCACCATTTTTTCCAGGGACAGCAAAATTAACTCAACCCATTACACAACCAGACCAAGTTACCAGATTTAACTCTGATCAGTAGCTCTTGTCTGTTCCTACTGACATTTATATATCTACTGTTCTTCACTCACTGAAAGTAAAATAAGAGATATCCTCCAGGGGTCACATAAGCATTAGAGCAGGGATCAGTACTGCGAGTTTTCCCAAACCAGGAGAGGAAATGGCTCCCAACCTTTTCAGAAAGCAAGCAAACATTGAAACAAGCTTCAGGCTGAAGCAGTATCTGACCTGATTGATTTTCCTTTTTCAGTGCAAACTTTGATGCATTATGTACTTTGGCAGCATCTTTTGAATGTGGCTACAGAAGCATATGAAGCATTCGCGCTGTTTACCAGTCAGAATTTGGCAAAGAACTCCTATTTGCAGGCATTTGGGATTAAAAACACATTATTGAAAATACCTCTAATGAAACTTTTTTTTTGTTGTTGGATGGTGAGGTAAAATCCATGACAGATTAAAACTGCAATCATGATATTTATGCTTACAATGAAAAAAAAAAAAAGAAAAAGAAAAAAAGAAAAAAAAAGCTGTGTTTGTAAAACAAACCTGCTAAAGAGCTCCAGAAAACTAAAAGCTGAAAGAAAAAAGGGTAGTTTTTCAGCACCTGCTATTCAACCCCCAGTTGCCATGTTCATCAATCCTGTGCAGCCATGAATGCCTGCAAGTATACTTCAACACAACTGACACCTGCACACACATCAGCAATGCCATTAGAGCCTGAAAAGAGCATTTATGAAAGCTCAAGGGGATAAACTCTAAAACCCACATGCACTTTACTGCTGTGGTTGTTAACCTGCACAAGTGTAGCTGCAAAAACATCTGTTTGCAGCAGTGAAGGAGCACATTTGAGAGGGAAACATGGTAGGAAATTTGGTTTCGAGCACACAGAGGCTGAACACAAAACTGCTGGAGCAGGTGTGAGGGTCAGCACTAGCAGAAGAACAAGCTGCTGTCACTCTTTAGCACACTAACTTTCCATCACTGAAGACCAGGGTTCAATATCTAAACTGTGTCCGTGAGACCATGGCCAGCTCATACACACGTCAGTCCAAAGGGCTGAACACTTCTCAGTGCTTGGCAGCTTTTTCTGGCAGGGCCTTGTCAGTGGAGCACACTGATCCTTCAGCTTGGAAATAGATGGAACTTTCAAAATGTTTTCTGTGCCCACCAAAGTCAAAGTGAATTGGACCAGGATGCTGCGAGGGCTATTTGGACTGTGTGCTTGACACTGTCAAAATACTCCTAAGTTTTTTATTTGCAATAATAGATAAGACATTTCAAGATTTGAAGTGGAAAGTGGTTTCAAACAAGTTAGGAGAACTATATTTAGCCTGTGCAAGTACAGCATAAAATCTAGAGACAAGAGTGTGCCACTGAAGTGGCACAAGCAGGGAAGGTACCTGAGATCAAGAGAGATCCCAGCCTGTGTTGCTCCTCTGGTACTGCCAGACACATCCAGGGCCCCAATTTAGTGCCCATCTGCTGAATACCTTCACAATTATGCCTGCTCACAGGGCTGCACTTCCACTTTCTTTAAAAACCTGAGGCAACTGAGAATTCAGCGTTTAGTTCTCAGTCCCGATTCAGTGAGGAGTTGGAGCTTAGATGTAAGTGCTTTGCCCAATCAGGGCCTAAATGTTGAAAGTGATTAAAAACCCCTCATAGTCTGAAGAAGAAGTCATTACAGTGCTCCTGCATAAATTTAGATTAACTACATCTCCAAAAAAATAAAAAAAACTTCAGAGCTTTGGAGCCAATTTGTAAGAACCAAATGGCAGCGCAATTAGTGAATCATGTAAGTCTAAACATCGCTATTTTTGTTTTTATAACCCCCAGGCTAATTTTATTTTGAAATGGGTTAGATGACAGAAACAAAGCAAACTGCTTCATGGCTATGTTTGGAATCTCAAGGCTCTGCTCAGAGGGAAATGGAGTTGCTGCAGCTGAGAACTGCGAGGGACATGCACTGCGGCTGTTGTCTTTTCTCTTTGCACTCTCAGCACGGGTGACTTTCTTTGCCACAAATAACTCAGAGGTTATGAAATGCACTCCTAAACAACGCCATGATCCACGAGGCCTGCTTGCATGTCTTATTCATTACTGCAAATGAGAAACTTAAAAAAAAATTCCTAAAAGGTAAATCTATATCACTAGATCAAGCATAATAATATGAATAATTTTCAACATACTCTTCCTGCTGGCCTTTTCCCAGCTAACTCATTTAAATCTGTCCTTAATGAACCCCTACAGACTAGGAAATGATGTCCGGAGGCAGGTAATCCAAAAGGATTTTGCAGGAGGCATCTGCAATAAATCTGTTTGAAGTTTAGTTAATCTGCATTTTAATAGTTCACCAGCCAGGAAATTCAAGATCTGGAAAGTTGGAGGCTGGTAATGCACTGAACTCTATCAGATGAAAGTCTGTAAACATGAACAACTTGGAAGTCTTATTCACTGTAAATAGTCTTTCTATGGACTTCAGGCTGAGGAGATGGTGCTGAGCATGGATAACTCTGCATCCACCGACCCTGATTAGCATGACGGAATTATTCCCATGCTGCAAGTGCAGTTTATCACTTTGGGCCTTCTGCCTCCATCTGCTGGACCATCAGGCCCCATTTCCTCTCCCTCTGCATTAATCTGCAGCAGCAAGAGGTAGAACTTCGCTGGCTCTGTAGGAGAATCATTTGTTGCTGAAGGTGGAGAGGCACTTTGTGTGTCTGGCTGGCACTGAGCCCTCTGCCAGCAGCTGGGGAGCTCAAACAGGCCCTGGCCCTGGAGGTTATAGACTACAAGCTAGCCTTTTGTTCTGACAAAAAAAAAAAAAAAAAAGGGGGGGGGAAATTATTTTGTGGTTGAAGTAAGCCGATATTTGCTAGTTTTCATATGTGAAATAGCTGAAAAGTCATCTTGTCTAAGCCTGCCTTCATACTGACACTGTAAAGCACCAAGGACATCACGTTAATCATATCTACAGGTAATGATGCCAGGGCACAAAAAACCCAAGGGTTTGGTATGTGGGTGCTTCTTTTACCTCCTTATTTTCCTGGCTTGGTAAACCTTAAAACCTTGGCAACCTCCTCTTTAAGAGAAGGACAGTCAAAACGCTTCTGAAGAATCCGCTCAGGCTTCAGTGTTTGGATCCAATTAGATGAAGGTCAGAAATGTTACCGAAAGCACCTCCAGGCTGTGTAACAGTCCTGTTTTAACCAGCGATTTCTTCCTGTGTTATAACCTGGTTGCTCCTGCTTGGACTCCTGTCCTGGGTGCCTTGTTTTGCAGCAGACAAAGACACGTGGAACACATTTTTGTGCACACCAGTTCAGACTTTGTGTGACTAAACAATAATCCCTTGGGTTAAAGGCAGCTGTGGCTTTTACAGCAGTGCTGAACTGGTCACAGAAGGTGACCACACAAGCAGCTTCAACAACACAGTGCAAAGAACCTCCCAAAAATCTGGCATAGCTACTAATCCCCTTACTGAAAGGTAAGAAAAATCATCCAAAAGAGGAGGCAAATAAGTATTTCTGAGCTTGAACTGTGTTTTTATCAGGAGTCAAATTCCTACCTAGTGTAGCACCTGCAAGCTGTCTGCACACCTGCACATGGATTGAATTTGGATTTTCCTCTTGTATGCTGTTTCAATTAGTCCATGATTGGGAAATAAGAAGCTGTTCCAGAGCCCTGCCTGGGCATGTTTGGATACACAGGAACAGGTGGAAAACCTCTCTTGGTTTGTCAGCTGCATCCCCTCCCCAAGCCTCAGACAAATCATAGCTCCAAGTCTCATCTTTCCCACGTAAGAGATGAGGATTACAGTTTTCTCTTCTGAGGATTATTTTGATGTCTACTGGTATAAAATGATGTACATATCATTAACAATATGTGTTCGTAAAAATCTTTGAGGCTGTTGTGAGACACTTACATTGAGGTCCTTTGAAAGGAAGAAAAAACAACCTTAAACCGCCAGATGTTCTAAAATGACAGTAACAAGAGATAATGCAGACGCCAAAATTGCCTTTAAGAAACATAACAGGTTATAATAACTAAAAACCCTGTCATTAGCATGGCTATCCTAGGGCCTTCCGTAAATCCTCACCTGATAGCTGCAGTCAGTCATTAGCAGATTGCTGATGAATGACTCATTACCTCTCAAACAGGTATTTATGAGGCTAGATTTTAATATTTCAGCATTGTATTAACCAAGAGATAAGCACTGCTCCATTCTCATCGCTGCACGATCTGTGCCTGCACTTGTAACGCTCCTTGTTTGCTCACCAAAGCAGCACAGCAGCCTGTCAGCAGAGATGATGCTTTGAAAAGAGTGTCACTAGATAGCATCTGTTCTCAGCTGCCTGGGTTTTAAACTACCTTAGGAGTGGCAGGTTATTTCTCATGTATCAGATATTTTCACATCACATCCTCACAATATCGGAAACCTCCTACTCTGTCAATTACTGCACCTTTAAAAGAATGAGCTGCATCAAATTACAATTTTTCCCTGGGTTTAGGGATTGGCTGGGCAGGCACATCTTTTCCATTGTGAGAGCAGAGGTTGGAAAAACACAGACTTGAGCTGGAGGAGTCCCTTCTTCATGCACAGACAGATAATATTCCCCTCTTATGAAAAAGAGTGACAGCCTCATTTAAATCCATTCTGTAGGTGCTCCATATGGAAAGGAAATTACTGTTGCTAGACAGAAAATCAAAGGGCCATATTTTGGCTACCATCTACCAACCAATGAAATACTGTTGGTGTGGTCAGAATAAGCATCTGAAATACCACAGTGGAACTATTACCTTCTGAATGTTACAGAAAGTGACCAGTGTGACATGTCAATTAACTGTCATCCACACCATGCTCTGAAAGAACAATCTCTTTTTCCATTTTCTTCAAAAACTAGCTTCAGTTTTAAGCTTATCTTTACTTCACAATAGTATTATTCTTATCACATTCAGGTTTTTGTCTTAAAAAATATTTTTATACAAAGCAAACGTAGTGTTTCATTAAAGAAATGTAAATAGGCTCTGTAGATAATTTTTTCATCTGAGTTGGTTCAGACCTTGCTGTAATCTAAATAACCCGATTTAGCTGTGAAAGATGGAAATGAGGGTGCTGAATATAAAAGAGAAAGCATTATAAGAAGGGTTTATTCTAATTCTGATTCAAAAGCAACTGTGTAGCTCTTGGTATTTTTGGAAAAGCCATAGATGGTTAATCTTAGACTTGATGAATGGAGGTTACAGTGCTTTTGGGAGGAAAAATAACAGGGGAACAGAATATTGAATCAAATGAACAGATACATCCTCATGAATAAGCCTGACAATAGAGGCCTGGATCAAGCATATAGGAAACCCACTTCTCAGTACCTAGGTACCCACCTATCTGGTTCATTTCTTTTCAGGTCAAAAACTAACAGAAAGGTAACATGTGCACAATCCCATATAAAAACCAGAGGGTTGTTTTAGAATATAACCCATTGCTTTTCAATATACAGTGATGGGAGCCAGAGCAACTAAAGAGCAGAAGAGTACTCACTCCACCAGTGCTGTGCTCTGACCTGAGATGAACATTATGGAGAAATACATACAGATTCACAAAATCTGCTGCTGACATTTTCTGTGAGTCAGAGAGGAAAGTGCAACTTTGCCTAGTAAGGTATTTAAAGGCCACACACAGCATCCCTCAAACTCTCCACATAAAAGAGATTCATATTCAAGTAACCCTTACGGTAGCGATGAGAGACAAGGTGCTTCCAGATAATTTGAAATCCCTTGTAAATGCCTCTTTTAAAAGGCAGTAGAAGTTCTGTACCTCTACAAATCAGGTAGTGCAAACCAGTGTAAGACAGACCCACGTGTGTGAGAACAAAAGAAATTACTAATTTGAGAAGAAGCAGAACACCGTGCAAGGAACTGAGAATAACACATGCCTGACACGGTGCAGAAAGGCTGACATCAAATTGTGGAGCTGGCGTCTGATCCAGCTTGCCCACAGGTAGACAAACCACACATGGATGTATCCATGCAGTGACTGAATTTTAAAGTGAATTCAAAAGTACCATAATTTAGGTCATACATGCAAGTACTACTTCTTTCTTGTCTTGAAAGGTAAGAGATTTCAAGAGCAAATCTCCCAATATTTAAACACGTTAAAAGTTAAGGTTTATATCATTGAATAATTTAATTGGAAAACTGAGTTACAATGCCGCAGTTGGCAGTGTGACACCTTTTCACCCTGACTCTGTCCCAAGTGTTGTTATGTTCCCATTTATTGAACCCCCTGGATATTGATGTCATGGTTGCAAATTGGCTTCCCTCCCAACCTAATAACTTGGAGACTCACTCTAAAACAGATGTAATATTAAAATGCAGACAAGTGACCTAAAAATGGCCCTTGAGGGCAGGCCTGCAATTTCCTGAATCACCCTTTCCTTATTCCCTCATTTGTAAAGTTTCGCAACATCAATTTTTATACTGTTGCTGTTTTATTCTGTCCAAATGATTGCTGAATACTAATGAACTGTCTCTCTTTGACAAATGAGTTATTGTTTGATATATTACATTAGGGACATTGAGACTAAACTACTTACTAGACATTTATAGAAAAAACATTTACATAATAGTATACTATTAGCGTAATGAGGTCCCATATCTGGAAATAAATAGGGGTTTCAATAAACACAAATGTTGGCAGTTATATTGTAGTAGTATTTTGTAAAATAAATGTAGGGAAACCACAGAAAATTACTTTCTTTCCAAATACTTTTTCATTTTGATTTTTTTATTCTACACTAGTCAGCTGTGCAGACACAGTGGCCATGGCAAGTACAGTAATATAAGTATATTTTATCATGGTTTACCACTATAGTTTTGATTTATAATGTAAAGATAGAAGTTCAGGGCCTGAGAGCAAATTTATTCAAATTATTCACCAGGGGTATATTTAGTTTGGACACTCTTAACCACCTTCTATAGGAAAACAGAGGGAACATGAACAAAAACATCTCGAGTGGTCAAGCCTCATTTATATAACACTGTACAGTGCACCTGCTCAGTGCTGGAACTCCTACACTGCTCATGATTAACTGCATTTCCAAAGAAAACAACAAAATTCTGAAGAGAAATCCCCTCTCACTCATTAATTTTCAGAGGCTGAATACTCTCAGAGCACACAGAGGGATCCACTGACCCCTCTTTAACCCTAACTTCAATTGTGACTGCATTTCTTTTAGCAAATATTTTTCTCTTTTTTCCAATGTTAACTTTTTTTGTCAGATGGAACACCTGAAATATTTTACATTCCCACTGATTAAAGAACTTTATCTGCAAAACCTTTCTATAATCAAAAAGTCTTCTTCCTACAGTTCCTTCTGACCACATATAAAAAACCCCGATATTGCAAAATATTGCAGTCCATCCTGGCTTCAGTGTTTCATGTCAGATTTTCCAGTTCTAGTTGCTGTGGAAGAGCACACAGCCCTGAGCTGTCAGAGGCTGCAGTAACAGAGCTGCTCACAAAGCTTCCTCTTTGCCATGAGTAGAATTCTGAGATCATATAAACACATTAGGCTGTCTTTTCTTTGATTTTTAAGCTTTTTGCTCTTATACTGAGGCATCAATATTTTTCTTTTATTCAGTATGGCTTGCTGTAGGTGGTTTGGTTTTCGTTCATAAGCCACTTCTTCACAAAATGTATCTTTGCTTAGATTTACTTCACTAATATTGGCTGGCATTTCCATTTGAACCTCTCAGCTAAATAAATGTATTTCTATTTTGTGGTCTATGGAGAACAAGGCACCTCCTGAAAGCATGAATGGAGCTGTCTGTGTGCTGCAGTATTTACTTTTCCCTGGTTCAGATCACAGACTATAATGCAAAAAAGGGGGAAAGAGGTCTTTGATTTTTCAAATCTTTCAGATTAAAAAGATGGGGAAGGAGATAGATGTGATTCTCTCCTGTTTGCCTCACTGTTTGTAGTCATCAGAACTTGGTTACAAGATTAATTTGTCAGAATTTTTTTCTACTCAGTGACTAGACATACAATGTGAAAATTCACATAATAAACTAATTTATACACTTTATTCCTGTTTAATTACATATTCTTTGTTATTTTTGTATTTAATGTATGGTCATTAAGCCGGAGGAACACTTCAATTCAGTGATGTAAATATTTTTCTTCTTTTGACATTTCCCCTTGACAAAATGCTGAGCTCGAGTTTTTTTTCTTCATGTTCTTCCACCCAGTTGAGTCAAGCAGCACTACAGATCCTGAATTAAGCCATCAGCAGAGTGTTATGGTGCTCACTGGGACCTAAACATTTGGCCTAGAAATTTTACAAAGCAGTAAAGACCAGGATGGCTCAGGAAATATTCTAATCATTAGCAGAGTCAGCGACACTTCTAAGAACATGATATTGCTGTTTTTCAAGTTCTGGGCTAACTCAGCAGTGAATGGAGGCATTTAAATGTAAATTAATTTATAATTTATAAGAAATTTATAAAGAAATCTCCCAAAGAACCAATTAAAACCAACACCTTGTAGAAATTATCCTTCACTTTAAAGCCACAAAAGTTGCTTAGGGTAGTGTGTTTACTTTGAAGTGATTGCTGTCTTTTATGTCAGTTTTATTTCATTTGTTACAATTAAGCACTATCCCCCCACAGAGTTCACTAAAGCAATTCACACAGAGATTATCTACCATTTATTATGTGCAAGCAGATTTATCTGATTGAATGGGTAAATCCGCACACAGAGAAATAAAGTGGAAAAAAATGGATCCATAAATAAACATTTAGTACAGTGCACCTCAGCAACTGAACAAGAACTCTGTAAAACTACATTTTGATGCCTTCCCAATTCTCTTGTTGAATGTGCTGATCTCAAGCTCTCATTTATCAAATCCCTCAGTCGTCAGCATTTCTTTTCCTTTTGCGATTTCATCTTTGTCACTGCTCTTCTCCCAAATGCTAAATGCTCCTCTCCTCCTCATTCAATGCCTTCATTAAATCTCATTAAGAAATACTCACCTAGAAAGCACATTTGTGAAAGTAATATGTACTTTATGCCCAAATCACTATGAAACATGAATATTACCTGGCAAATAAACCAGGCTTCTGCACTGATTTCTCAAAAAAACTCAGTAAAAATCTCCAGATAATGATGTTTCTAAGGAAATTTCCTGTCCATAAAGGATGGCCAAGATATTGGCAGAGTACCATAAGGCTCATAAGTACATCTTTGACTCCCCAGTGAATACAGTACTAACAATAAACCACTGCACTTGATGTTTTCAACACATTCACCAATTCCTGCATTTGTAAGTTAGGAAAGTGCAATCATTACTGCAAAACATGCAGCATGTCTGGGCAGCTATAGCAGGGATTATTAGCATTACTGTGAGCATTCAAGATGTTGCTACCAGCAAGGAAACATTATCTGTCTCCTTCGTTTCTGTTCTTATTTTGACCACATAATATTTCTAATTAAGCATCCTGTTACAATGGTACTTTATGAGCAATATTTATTAAAGGCATTGCTGCTTTCTCATTTATTTTGCAAAGGTTTTTAAGTTAATGCAAATGTCACTTCTAAGTTGTGAGGAAATAAGCCCAAGGAGTATTATAATTAAAATCAAACAGAAATTGGAGGTTGATATACTATGTATGAATTAATACTGAATGAATGAGTCATTTATTGAGTGCAATTAAGAGCCTTGTGGATTTTTTTCTTAAGTTCCTTCTAAAGCCTTAACTAAAATAAACAACTAAAATAAATTCCTTTTTAAGAAAAGAACACAAAACCAATACACACAACTTTGAGCTTGCAGATACAATGGAATTTACTGCTGCTACCCAAAAAATGCTGAATATCAATCTGAAAGACCCTGCTACATCCCACAGATATTAAACCACCCAGGTCACTGCATGCCCAGTACAGAGATGGTACATAGATTTCCACCTGCCTTCTTTTAGATCTAAAATATTGTGTTCCCTTTTTCTCCACTGTTAATACAATTGAGAACCCTGCAAAAAATACAACAGGAAGAAAAATGCACATTTATACCTTATTTCTGTTTTTAATTTGGAAGTGTATAATATCATCAAAAACAATTATAAACACTTGGATAATGAAACCTTGATCCAAGATCTGAATGAAATCTATGTCCAAATTTATTGCTGGAAATGAAAAATATCGTTCCAGCGAAAAGATCAAAACCACTCAAACTGATGCTGCACATGATGAAAAATATTATCTTTAAAACTGCAGATCCAGGTCAGAATATTGAAAGGAGACAACATGTGAAGAGATGGCAGCTACACCTGAACTTCTTCATTAGAAGCATTTTCAAGAGGGTCACTTGGTGCTTTGTTGTGACAGACAGAATGTTCCACGAGCCCCACGCATTGGTGTTTTGGTCATCAATAATGGAATTGAGTTTCAAAGCAAGGGCTTGGAATGAACCTTTGGCAGGCGGCTAGGCACTATAAAATTAATAGCTGTGGACAGTACACTCAGGAAATGTCAATTGAGGAGCTCTTCTTTTATGTTTATATTTCAAAAGAATAGCAGGAATTACGAAACCTGCCCTTCTATGAGCCCTGGTAACAGGGTTAAATTCACGTGGCAATTTCCCCCTCAGTCAGGGCACTAAGCTTTATCTTCCTGTTCTATCTGGCTTCTCACTTTCACAAGGCATGCAGGTACCTAACACATTTTTAGAGCTTTACCTCCAGTCATATTTGTTTGAAATTGCCCAGCAGATTAACAAGCTGCTGGCATGAGAAACCAGACAGGAGGCAGCACAATAAAACCAGCAGACAGCATAATCACTTAAGCCTTGTTTCTTTAGCAACCCAAACTAAAAGTTTCCTTTGGTATCATTTTCAACTCAAGTTTGACAAGAAAAATACTCTAATACTGTAGTTGCAAATATAAAAAGCACTCTGCCTTTCTTTTCCCCCCCCTCTGTAGCTTGTAAGATTTGGCTGAAAAAATAAAATACACTAGTAGCACTAAATAAATAAAAGCAACAAAATGGCCTGGGTAAAATGGAATAGCTTTCAACAACTTGGGTTGTTGTTGAACCTGAATTATTGTGTCCAAAATTACAATAAATGACATCACCATCAGCATTAATAATGATTTCAATGATATACAGAGAACTCACCACAAATATTTTCCATTGCATCACTACAATCTCTTTTTAACAACATGCAGGATAGAAGGTTGCTTAAAGTGCATTGTTTCTTGTCTGATACTGCTACGATAATGCATTATTTAAATGAGTGATATAATATCGCAGGATGTGGTGACAGTGGCCCTTTACCACAGATGATTATTTGATACCTCACGAGAGCACTTTTGGAAGCACAGTCTGGGACACAGATCTGCTTGGTCAGGTCTGAACTTTGGGAAAGTTTGCCAAGAAGTAATTTGAAGCACAGATCTGGAAAACACTGAGCCCACGTTTCACATTCCTGGGGTGCAGTGAGCACAAGAGAAAGCTCTCCATTCTAAAGAAAGGGGGACAGAGAAAATTTGAATTATGGGATTGTGCCCAAATACCTTTTAAGAGCAGAAAGGAATGAGAGGCAATTCAGACTTGTGAAGAACTCGAGAAGAGATGGCAGAAACAGGGAACTGCCATGGTGACTGCTGGATTAACAGGAATGAGGCACAACAGAGGTGACAGGGGAGGAAAATGATAAGAAGGTGCTTCTATAGTCTTAAATACTTTGATATGTGAATGGTGCACCTGGAATTGGTATGGCCAGGCACAGACATGCCCAAGGGAAAACTAGAAAGATAATACAGAGTCTGTAGAGATACTAAAAACATGGACAAACACATTCAAGTGTTCAGGAGCACATGAGAAAAACAACAGGTGTGGGTTTTGCTGTTAAAGAGTGATTTCACACGGTGGAAGAGCCACACAAGCAGGTGAACCCTTAAAAAAAAGGAAAGGGCCATCCTTACAAAAAATGTCGTACGTAATTAGGCACAAGGGATTGATTCGGCACAAAATATGATGTGGGTGGGATATTTTCTAGCTCACTTTTCCTAAATGTGAAGAAAGCTCACATTTGAGTCTAAATGAGCAAATTACAGGTTTGTGAAAGTCTCGTATTAGCCTCAGCAGTCTGTCTGAAACAAATGGGAGCAGGAAAGTTCAGTAGCAACACATCAAACAAAATTCCAGAGCAACTGGCAAGTTCTGATTTCAGTTTCATCAACAAAGCTGAGGGAGGAAACATTCAGTCCCTTCCTCTTCCACATGAACACAGTGAAAGGACCTCAAGAAGCCTCAGTTGCTATCACTTCCACATCATGGGCAGATTGCAGGGCACACTGAAAATTTCTACACCTGGATCTACAAAAGGTGCAGGTCTTTACAAACACTGACCCTCACTTTTCACAGATTAATACCTCATTTCTCTCCAGCTACTATTGCTTCTTGTTAAAAACAAAAACACACACTAGAGCTTTTGTATGACTTGAGCAGTGTCAAAAACCTGGAAGATTTTTAGCATTTCAGCAGCAAAATAACAACAAAAAGCTGAAAACTTATTTCAAAAATGATATTGGACAGACTTTTTATTTTTATAGGTCTAAATTTTAAAAAGTTGTGACTTGCCTTAAGTCTTTTGATTTCCATTTGTCCATCATGAAGAGTTCTGATAGATCTGGTCTAGTGGAAGGTGAATATACTGGAACTAAAATAGCCCAAGACAGTCTGATCACTGCAGTGATGTGTATATATATATAGCATTTACAGCACAATGTTCTGCAGCACAGGAAAATGAGCTGGGCTGCTTGGACAGCTCCAAGCTGCAAAGAGATGCTCATGCAGTTCCTCCACTTACAGAGGAAGCTGGAGGAATCCTACCCTCATAACAGCTCAGTTTTTAAAATACTTATCTCTAAGTAAAATGAATTTACTCTACTTCACCAATAATTTCTTTCTCAGAACTTCACCTCAGCCCTTTAAGAAATTGCTCAGTTTGTGATTTTGAGGTGGGCACCTGATGATGACAGAGAGCACTGGGGAAGGACTGGGGCAGGTGGATGCCGAAATTTTCCTCCCAGCACCAGGCACTGCCATTATGGCATTTGGGTCTGGGCAAAGACAGAAAGTAAAGATGTTGTGGATCCTGAGGGCTGAAATTCCCCTGCTGCTGTGCCAGCAAGGAGGAGAACAGTTGGTTTACTGCAGTGATGAATGAGGGAGCCATTATTATGGGGTGCATTAACATCGTGGTTTTCCCTCTACTGTCACTATATCTACCGCTACAGATCTTCCCTGAAGAAGGGAAAGACGCTGCTGCTAACTTTATTTTCATCTGCAGTCCATGCTGATGCTGCACCGCACAGTGTTTTACTTCAGCAGTGAACAGAAAGAGAACACAAAGCAATTTAAACTTTTTTCTCACAAATCCAAACATCATAATTTGCAGAAATTTAGAACGTTATGAAATGGAACAGAATAGAATAGATCTGGATGTCATTTACATCATCAAGACACTTATTATAGCTTAGACATTGAAAATCATGGTGAACAAATGTGTGTCACTGGAATATAAATTAAGCATTGTGATTGCTATGAAGCATCTGCATAGTATATGTCAACCAGTAAATCACAAAAAAAATTTCAAATTTTCATATAATCTATTAGGCTCTTTTGCACCAAAGCTCTCCTAACCTGGATATGTTTCCTTCTACTGTGAACTTATGTTCATGTATAAATCTCTATTTAGTAAAAGATGTTTTGGTCAGTCTGATGATAGATAAACTCAGGCAGGTGTCCCAGGAGCACAGGCAGTTTACAAGAAATTTGGCTTGGATTTTTTTTTCCCTCCTGTTTTTATTCTTTTTCATATAGACTTTACACTGCAAATTTACCTGAAAAAGTAATCTTAGCAACAGACTCTGACCTTATGGAAAACACTGAAAAGACACTAAATGCCAATGTTTGTATACCAGGTGGGTTAGAACAAATTCCTCTAAGCACTCCAGAACTGAGCCTGCCATTCAGCTCCACACAAGCTTAGAAATTCAGAGGAAAAAAAAAGTGAGTGGTATCTCTAAATTGCTTTATTTTTTTTGTCCAGCTTGATCTGAAATTGAGATTTATATTTGAAAAATTGACTGTATACCCTTGGAGGTTGCCTGAGCTATTTTAAGTACCATGTAAACCACACAGACATAACAGCGCTTCTTCCAAAGTTGTTGTATGAAAAAATTGAAGCTTATTTCCACCATATATTGCTCAGAAATGCCTCATTGTCCCTTTGAAAAATGGTCTGTGGCAAATTGCTGAAATAATCTCTTGCAGCACTGCAGCTTAAAAGATTCATGCCTTTAAATATTCTCCCTCAAAGGCTAAAGTCCAGCCTCAAAATTCCAAATATTGCAGCTTAATAAAATGTTAAAGATTGAGAGACCCTCTCTTAGGGTCAGCTATCAAACAAGTTTTGAAAAAAAAGAGATGTAAACAGCCTCTACCCTAGAGTCTGAATGCCTTAGTCTTTGGGAACAGAAAAAAAAAACAAAACAAGGGAAAAAAAAGCCCCAGACAACAAGGGGTGTTTTTCACTAAAAGAGAGAGAAAATAATTTTTAAAAAAGGCCAAATATGGCTTTTGATGTTAAAATTACGGTGTTTTGATCTTCTGCTGAAGACTGTGGCAGGGATAGTTATTTTAAATGTTAGAAATGCACAACTGCAGCTCTCTCTCTTCTGACATTTTAAAATATCCACTGCTGCTGTGGAACTTTCTTGGGAATTGCTGATGCGTTTCCATCGCACAGAGAGCCCTTCCCTGCTGGATGCTCTCAGCCTCACCAGCCCATCCACCACCCAAGCTCCATCCAGGCTTCCCTCCTGCAAGGTCCGCTGGGGTTCATGACACCTTGGGCTTTGCTTATTTCCTTCCAGTCAGGCCTTAGCACAGATTTTTTAAGAATCTAAAATCTAATCCCCCTTTAGGCTCTTCCAGGAGGGAAAACTGACCCACGTCTGGCGGGCAGAGGGAAGGGAATGCACGGCGGTGCTTGCAGGGCTGGCACGCAGCCTCTGCCCAAATCCGCCACCCTGCTGGGTTAGGGTCACACTCCAGTTTGGGACACATGGGGACACACTCCTTGTTCTGCTGCTGCCGTGAGGGAAAGGGGCAGGGGACTCATCTCAGGGGAGAGTCGATAATTGTCACCACCGGAGCTCATCGGTCACAGAGCAAATAGGATCATTAATCCCAGCCCACACAGAGCATTCTCCTTCAGCCCCCCCAAACCCACGTTTTTCATGATGGTTGTCCTTTATATTCACATCTAACCCATGCTAAATAAAGAAATACCTCTTTTATCATACCTATCATACTTATTTGTGAATGTGAGATCTTTTGCAATCACTTTGGATCCTGGAAAAGAAGGAGATGGGGAGCTATTTAATGAGAATTAATGTGAGGTGCACTGTAGCCTGAGCTCTGAGCATTCCCCACATGCCCAGACGTGCACTGTCTGGACATTCAGAGGGAGTCTTAAAACTTTGAAATTCCAGCCTATGAATCAATACCAAAACACTTAATGGTAAAACTCTTGTGTGATTAATGCTTAGCTGAAGTTCTAAAGGAAAGGGTTGTTTATGCTGTTTTAAGAACACCAGCAAGAGTCCATGTTCCAGCTACAAAGTGGTGCTTAGGGAATAATCAATCATTTCTACCAAGTTAGTAAAGATTATTTATTTTGAGTACTAACTGCAGAAAATAGTTCCAAGTACTGCAATTTCAAAATACTTTCTCTATGCATTCTGACAGGAAGCAGAGAACTCCCTTCCTCACACCCACACCGGACTAAGATTAGACCACGCAAAACTCCACTAACACACCTGTGGCCTCATTATACATTTGTAACACAAAGATTCCCCGCGGCAGTTTTGCAATACATTGCATTCCAACCTTTTAGTTCAGTGCTCACAGAAATTAGGGAAGGTGCTCTTACAGCTTCCAGAATGCACCAAGCCAGAGCCCTGCTCTTGTCCTTCATCTCACAAACTTGCCGTGTGCGTATCCTGCAGAAAATGTAAATTCAAACTGAGAATCCTCTGCCTGAACAAAATCAGGGCTGCAGAGCTAAATGAACTGCTGCTTAACCCCACAATATTTGCACTGCACTGGTGATTTGGGCTTTGAACGACACCATTGCTCAGTGACATTTCAGCTGCATTGGCACAAGGACAAATTATTTTGTTTTTATTTTTAGACAAAGTCCCTTAGCCCAACATGCTCGAATAAAGTAACTGAGTGATGGCAAAAACAAAGGCAGAAGGAAGAGGGGCCTTTGTGTTTGTCAGGAACACTCCTCAGTGGAAGGAAGAGCAACCACAGAACTCAGGGAGCAAAAGCTGAGCCAGATGGAGACTGATATTGGTCAGAAAGACAGAAAGACAACCAAAATACTGAGTCTGATCTGCCAAAGTAACTCTTATTATATAGCTGGTGCATGCATATCATCCTCCTGATGGATTACACATGCTTTAGAGAGAGGTTTAGTGTCTCCATGGCTTGTCAGATGTTGCCAGTGCTCTTGTAATTTCCTTCAAGTCTGTTTACTTATCCTGTATTTAAAATCCCCAAGTTTAAGTAACTTGACTTGATCATATTTATTTTCCCTGTGTTTACTCAGGGCTGAATCAGGCATTTTTTCTTTTGCACATGGAAGACTCTATTAAATTTGAATTAATATTATATAAATAATGTATATATAAAAATAAACTCCTAAATACACTCTCAAATATACTCTCTATAGAACTGCTTTCACCATATACATATAAATGTTCATATAAATATACACAAAAATATCTAGGAGAATCAATCCACATACAATTCCCTCTCTAACAATAGTGAAATTCTGAAACTAGATATAAACTTTTGCCCAAAATTGTCCATGCATGCAAGTGGTTACTACTTCTGGTGTCCTGATTCCAAGAGAAAAAATGGAAGTAAAATCATTAAAAGTAAATATGTATGTATGCAAAAATTGCAGCATATTAGTTTATATTACAAGAGATTATATAATAATTTGATGCATCTATGACAAGTATAGAAAAAATTATAAATCTATTTAAGTATTAAACTACATTTTCTGCAGTACAAACTATTTTCTGTAACTAGCAAACCTGCCTCTAAAAAGTAGAGCTAAGGTAATAGAGATGACCCTTCACTGTTCCTGAAAAGTCCAGCTTTTTGAGACCATCAGAAGCAATCAATTCCCAAATCTGTGATTGCAGCTGGAATGCAGCTTTATGAAATTTACAGCTGCATTATCTCACTCATGAGGTCACCGCTGAAGAGAGGAGGTCTCTCGAACAGAAGCCTTCCGCAATGTTATTCCATGAAAAATAACTGCAGATCCAGGTCAGGGGTGACAGGAGAGCTGAGTCGAGCACCGCAGAGGGATGGGAGCAGCGGATCAGGAGAGCTGCAGTGAGAAGAGCAGCGGTGCAGCTGTTCCAGGGGTGCAGAGCACAGCTGGCTCAGCTGGAGGGGTGGCAGTGCCTTCCCACCCCCGGCACACAGCACTGAACCTCCACACTGCTGCTGAGGAGCCCCAGGAAAGCCTCCAGAGCCTCTCCTACCGCTCATTACATTGGGAAACCCGACCTAAGGCTGTCAGGGAATCCCAGGGTTAGAGAACACAGAATGGTTTGGGTTGGAAGGGTCCTCAGAGCTCATCCAGTGCCAGCCCCTGCCGTGGGTTCCACACCTCCCCCTGTGCCAGGCTGCTCAGAGCCCCGTCCAGCCTGGCCTGGGACACCTGCAGGGACGTGGGATGGTGGCAGTGGCCCTGCAGCAGGGTGATGCTCATTCAGCTCTTGTCTGAATTACAGCTGACACAAACCTTTCTTCTTTTAAACTACTACTCAGAGCAATCTTCATTTCCATGTTCTGATGCCCTGGCATGTACAAAGAGCTTCACAATAATGGTGTGAATATGGATCAGAGAGAGTGACAGAAGTAAAAAGAGCTAACTTTAAAAATGGAGTAATTTTGTAATAAATTGATTGAAGAGTTTAAGGGACACGTTAAAGTTCCAAACGTGACAGGTCCGTGAATGGTATTACCTTTCAAAAAAACATTTAAAACCTAAATGATCACTGCCAAATACTCTCTGTAAGTAATGGGGGAACGTTACCATTTATGGGTAATTACTCATTTCCACCCATTTCTAAAAGCACTGGCAGGAGGTGAGACATGAATTGTGCAGTGTTTCATTACATAAGGACGCACTGGGTCTTTTTTTGGAATGTAACCTGCCAAAATCTAAAAGAATATATCTTATTAATAAATGATGCTTTCTCAAAGGCACTTTGCATTTCATAGAGGACAACAGCTCGAAAGGGTAAGAAGAGTTCTGAAGCTGGAATGATGAATGTGATGGTTGCTTTCCTGCCAGATCTGCATTACTCCACAGCCCCGTGGTGCAAAGACCTGAACTTCAGAGCTGTGCACGATGTCACCTGAAACTTGAAAGGGATACACACTTCACTGCTGGCACCTGCTGAGGACCAAGGAGAGGTTTCTGACTCCTGGAGTGCCAAGAGACTTGCTGAATCTTAAACTGATGTCCCCAAGAAACACTACCATTTCTTAGTGGGCAATCAGCGTGAGACAAGAGAGATTTGAAAGATATTTAGTCTGGTTTTGCTAGGCTGCCTTTCATGCTTTGAAGTTATGGGTGTATAAAATATTAATATTAATGCTTCATAATTAACAGACAAGTTAATTGTGGCTACAAAGACTTGTGACAGCTTTCCTTGCTATCACACTCTGTAATTCATCTGTAAAATACCCTCCCTGCTTTGTTTAAAACTTGAATTCCAGATGCAGAGCTCTGCCCTTTTAGACGATCAGCCCAAAGCTCCAGAGGGGAAACCTCCATGCTTTGCCACTTGGCCATGTAAAGAGCTGGGAGCAGGGATCTGAGCAGCAGATCCAACCTCTGCAGCAGGAATGCAGTGACACAGGACATTTGTGCTGGAGTTATTGTGCTGCTGGAAGTGCCCAACACGACCTCTGAGCAGTGTCATGAGAAGGACTCCGCACAAAATTAATTAAAAATCAGAGTAAGCACCAGGAGAACTGCCTGTTGGTAACATAGCTAATGCGCAAGGAGCTGCATGGGATGGACACAAACGCAGCAGTCTGGAAACCAGAGAGGCTGCAGGGCTTTAATGACACGGCCACCCTGACAGGACCTACAGCCAGCATGTCCAGGGGACAGGCAATTCCCAGCAGAGCCACAGCCAGCGACCCTGAGTGACCAACAGCGCTCCTGGCAAAGGGAGAGCAAGGGAAGGGCTCGGGATCACCTCCGGGGGCACAGGCTGAGCTGGGATCCCCAGAGCAGCTCCTCCATCCCAGAGCTGAGCCCTGCAGAGCCCAGGCACGGCAGCAGCTGTGCCAAGAGCCCTGGGGCTGTGGCACCTGAGGCATAGGGATGGGGTGGGCAAGGAGAGCTCTGGCAGGGCTCTGTGAGGAGGGTCTGCCTGCATCATGGCATGATAACTGCATTTCTCTCAAATAAAAACCCACACTGTTAACCCTGGCAGCCTTGGCCAGGGGTTCTTTATTTACATGGCAATCCAGTCCTTTCCCCCCCAAGCTTATAATTCTTAATTTGAAGGATGATAATTTTTAAAGTACCCCAAGTGAGTGATGGCTGTTTCCCAAGTTTTCACAGATCCCTCTGTGATTCGTGCATCACGTGGATATTTCAGTTTATTCTGAAACTCTGACAGGGAGTTCAGAGATAACTCCAATAATGTAATGTGTGCCACTATGGGAAGTGTACAGCACAATACATCTCTTGGTATCCTGATAAACAAAATGAGGGTGGTTATTTTTTATTTAGCATTGCAGCACATAGGGCCTAGGCTACATAGAGGCTTTGATGCCACGAGAATATTCGCTATATAATTTACCTTGGAGTTTTATTTGTGTACTGGAGGGCCTTGCTTTAGAAAACCACACAAAATCATCCTTAATTTTAACCCTTTAGTAAAGTATTGCACTATTCTAGAGCATAAATACTTAAGGATATTAAGTAATTTTCGTTCCTTATTAGAAAAGTTTACTGTATCACTGCATCAGCAGGGGAGAAAAACAAACCAATCCCCCTAACCCTGGAGTATTTTTACGAGGTCTAGAAAGCAATGTCACAAATGAAAAAATAATTTTGCAGGAATATTTAATTGCCTACATTCTGTCTTTCTGCTGTCATGAGTTGGGCTGCACCAGTATAATTCAGGGTAGAATTTGGCCTGCTTTATTTAACTTGTCTACAGCCTTTTTTTTTTGCAAAATTCTCACATGTCCCCAGTAATTAGTTCTCAGATCTAAATACTGAAGAACAGCACGTTGCAGAAATTAGAAGAAAAAAAAATAAACTAGTTGTCAACATCATACTGAGTAATTCAATAGTACTAGAATATCCCGAGGGTGGATATGAATAAACAATTCATGAAGAGCTGGTAAATTACATTTCAGCTCCTGTTTATTGCAAAACTAGTCAAACACTTAGCTCTATTGAATAAAGATAGCCCATTGGGCTTAGAATAAAGAACGTTTCTTAAGAGTTTTCCTCCTATATTTATTTTGTGCAGGATAGGTTTAGGCTTTTAAGCAGTCTTGAACACAAACAGATGAGATGATATCAGACAAGGTCAAAGAGGAAATCTGATGACCTGCAGCAAGCTTGGTTAGTCCTTAATTCTTTCGCAGTGTACACATAATAACAATGAACCAAAAAGAATATGCCTTTACAATTTTAGACCAGATTTTAAGATACCATGAAAAATTAATGCGATTTTGAATATCTTTATGGTACATTTAGGAGCATTCATAACAGTAGATATGTAGTGGATGAGCCAATAGCTTGTGATTCTTCTGTGTCTGCAGTTCATGTTCATCCTCTATCCCTAAATAAAATGCATTTAACGCCTTGAA
Organism: Origma solitaria; assembly: GCA_013397895.1. Lineage (NCBI taxonomy): Eukaryota > Metazoa > Chordata > Aves > Passeriformes > Acanthizidae > Origma > Origma solitaria. The sequence continues at coordinate 693,266 of VZRL01001799.1, forward strand.
GTCAGTCTTTGTAGCAAACCAGTGAGGAAGAGGTCACCAAATACTACTCAGGGTGAAACTGCTGGCAGAGAAGCACAGAATAATTTAGGGTAGAAGAGTCTTCTGCAGACTATCAGGGAAAGATGACCTCGCACAGCAGAGACCACTTGGAAGCTGAAACAAACTCCTAAGTTGGATCAGGTTGCTCAGAGCTTTATCTGGGTGAGGTTTTCATACCTCTAAGGATGGAAACTATGAAACATCTCTGGGCAACTTGGTCCCAAAATTACCAAGTCAGGGTTTGATCATCCTCATTTCAAATACTTTCCCTAATATCTGCTTGGATCTTCCCCTGTTGCAGCTCGTGCTCCATTTCTTGCACTGTTTAACAACACAAAAGTCTCCACCAACCTGTCTCAGGTCACATCACTGGTTTATTAGGACAGCACCACTGAGAAGACTGAGAGCTGTGGAAATTTTCTCTACCTATATGCGCTTGTGAAAAATTCCTTAAATTGGGAAAACCCCCAAATCTCCTCCTATTGTATCACATTGCAAGATTCACCTATCTGTTGTTGAATACTTTCCAGTGAAATCATCCTTCTTTCAGTGGGGAGAACCATAAGAGAAGAAAGAAACTTCAACAGAAAGGTCACATGAAAGAGAAATCCCTAATATGCTTCAGCTTTTACCAGTGTCAGTAGAAGAATCACTTTTATTACAATAATGCTTATTTTCATATACATTAAGAGCAGTGTGATCACGACCTACTTGCTGCATAACATACACCAAGGAACCTCATTTTAACGCTGGAATTTTTAGTTCCGTGCATGAATTCAAAAAACCTCCATTGCTCTGCAAAATTGCAGTTTGATAAAGTCCTCAGGACAAGCCTGAAACCCATTGTTAATTGCCTTAAACATTATTTATGCCCAAACCACCAGATTCAATGAATCTGCTACTTGATTCCTCAGCAGTAACGGTGGTGAATGAGTCTCTACACTCTTAAATTGGTTGTCCAGTTTAATTCCACAGTGTCCTATAAAATTCATGAGAAGTGCACAGCTTTTGCTTTTTGGATATAATTTGGCATCCAGTGCAAGATTCGTTTGCGGGAGAGGTTCGAGGACTGCTGAAATGTCAGGGCCATAAACGCTGGATGCTCTTAGTCTGCAGGGAAGTGTTGTAAAGCAGAGTTAGCAAAAGCCTTGCTAGCCTTCTCATCCCAGCAGGAATGTGTTTCGGGGCAGTTTAGGAGGAGGAAAAACTTGGGAGTAAAGGGAACAAAAATACTGCAAGGTGAACTAGTAAAAAACCTCCTGGAATGATTAATCAGCTCGCTGATATTCACTCCTTTTGACCCGGGAATGGGGGGTGAGGTGGGCCTGGGGGATTGTTACTCAGGAAAATTACCAAGACAAAACTCATCTTGTTTACTCGACCATGATGCTGTGTGAGGTGCTGATAAATAACACTGAGGTGACAATCTCTGTAATGAGATTCACAATCATTCTTGTCACAAACCCGCATGATTTCTCGGTGTGAATTGATACCTCAGCCAGAGATGTCCTGACAGTCAGATATTAACTGAAGGCTGTAGGTAATTTTAACAATATTTTCCCATTCAGATGCTATGTTTGATTTGTTTCTACCTGCTCCCATGGTTTATACTGACAGCATTAAAAATGGGTTACTGCACTGTGGCATTTTACAAAGGTTCATGTCACTTCTTGTTACTTCATCTCATGTTGCATCATGACAGAGCACGGTCTGATATAATGTAGTGTGGCCTCCTATATCAGAAAGGGTCAAATCTTTTCTAAACAGTAATATTTACATTGCAATGAGTATTAATGCAGAGGTATTAAATGTTATATCAAACCCTGGCAGCAGATTATTTTCCTTTTCTGTCAATTTGTATGGCTCACACACAATGGGTTACATCGGTCACTGCTCTGCACCAGAAAATTAGTTCTGTGGTAAACAGACAGTCTGAGGAGGAAAAATGAATAAAAATAAAAATTATATAAACTGTGTTTCCTCCTCTAAAGTGCACCAAAAAAAAATATTGAATTGGAAACTGCTAAGCCTGTAGATGTGCCCACCACTTTATGGCCTTACTAAGGCACTCAGGTGAGCCTGTCCTGCACAGTCCTGTCAAACACCTGTTTGTCTGCAGGGTAAAAACATACGTATTTCTCACCTCTGCAGCTATTTGTACACCTCACTTTTAGTCCTACTCCTCTCTGTAAGTAATAAGCAGTTTTCTCTTCTAGCAACAAACTTATCCCAGCTCCAACCTGCCTATGGGAAAACCCCAAGTTAATATTTTCTATTTCACTCAATCTCTTCCAGTTCATAGTGATGTGAGCACAGAATTAGCTCCAATATTTTCCTACACACTTAATGAACTTATGATCAAATTAGCAAAACTCTCCTCCTGGTCCCAAACACAGCTTTACTTGCCTTTCTTCTGAACAACATTTTAAGGGCCACAAGGCAAAGCTCAGATGAAGACCAGTGGCAGTTTCTGCTTGTGTTTGAGAGCTCTGGAATTAGGGAGAAAATTTTAGCAAAGGGGGGGTCATGCCTCTACTGCTGCTTTTCCTCACCACAGAGAATCCTCCTGCTTTTCCTGCTTTGAGTTTAGCCTATTTTGCATTAATTTGGTATTTCTCATTAAAATTATTTAAAGAAAGGAAATCATGTCCGAATACTAAAGCAGACGAGTGTGAGCTTTAGCAAGAGCCACCATAAAAGCCGGTGTATAAAAAACAGATAATATATAAATTACCATTTATTTGATTGTATAATATATAGGAAAATTAGTGATGAAGAATGGGAGCTCAAACACATGGTACTGGTGGGTTTCTCAGAAGCTTATACTAATTAAATGGTATTTTACTCTACAAATGATACCACTGAGAGATGAGTAGGTAATCTCAGATTATTTCTCTACTTGGTACTGCGTAACAGCCCAGAAGTGGGAGCTCTCTGTGTGCTGGCTGCCACTGATGGGTGGCGACAGTAGAACTGTTGGTATAAAATTAAACCAATTTAACTTAAAACAGGTGCAAAAGACTGTGTTATTTGGGCTCAAGCCAAACTCATTTAAGGTAATTTCAATCAATATGAATTGACTTATGTTAAATTTAATTAAACCAGTCCTTAAAAAAAAAAAAAAAAATTGAAAGTGCCTTGATGAGAAGTCGTACAGAATTAACTTAAATTAGGTTTAAAAATTACATATGGTAAATTGTGCAACCATCTTTCATAGAAAAGTGTCTGAAGTTAAAGAGGTAAGTCAGTGATGTGAAAGAGTTTGTGTTCCGAAATTCTGCCTGAATCAGTGATGGAGCCCGAGCCAGAGCTCCTGCTGCAGACCAGGATGGGAACAGAAAGCTGCTCCTGCCAGCCTCTGCTTCCAGGAGTGCTCTCACTGCATAGGAAACAATGACAAGACATTACTTGGAAATTACCCACTGACTTTTTTTCAAAATGAAGAATGGGAATTTCTCAGAATCTTAATGTTTCCAAAAAAAAGCTTTACAAAAATTCCAGGTCTAAATATGCTTTGACAAAACAATGCTTTTTTTTTTTTTTCCCCTAGAAAATTTTAGAATTCAAAGTAATTTTCTTTTAAAACATATTTTGACATTGTCTTTTCCTTGTTTGTGTTATTGCAGGCTATACCAGCAGCAGTGCACCACAATGAGAGATACAGTTATTTATAACATAATAACTGTGGCTGTCCCATCCCTCGAAGTGTCCAAGGCCAGGGACAGGGCTTGGAGCGATCTGGGACAGTGGAAGGTGTCCCTGCCCATGGCAGAGGCTTGGAACTTGGTGATCTTTAAGGCCCTCTCTATTTTCCTTAAGGCCCAAACCATTCCATGATCCTGTGATATTTTTCTTCTGAGCCACCAAAGACACACCTGCCACCCAGCATTGGTTAAAACACATTTTTTTCAGGATGGAAACACATCCTGCTTTAGTTTACAATGGAACATTCTGATGCCTTGACAACCAATAATAAATAACAAGTGTCCTTCAAATTACTTTAGAAGTAGACCCAAGTATTTCCATTATACTCTTCCATATTATGCCATATCAAGAGCAGCACTGAGAGTTGTTGCCTCCACCAACACCACAGCCTCTTTGCTAAAGTTCATAACAAAATCTCAAAGAATTTCCATGAAACATCTGAGTTGCCTTGAAATGCCATTTTTCCAGGGAAAAGCATTCTGCTGAAAAATTTCTGGCTAGCTCTTCTCTGTCATTTCTTTCCATTGTATGTCCTTAGGAACTCGAAGTGTCCCTACAATTGGTAAGTGCATTACAAATCACACACCTGGTTTGGCCTCTAATAATAAGAAAAAGTCCTACTGAACTTGGAAAAATAAAATCTCTGCAACCATATCGTCCATTAAAACACCTGGGGAAAAAAAAAAAAACCAACTACTTTTGCCTTCAGAAAGTTGATATAATTTCTGTATAGTCTGATACGTCAAACTTTTGATTATTTACCATGTCCTCAGAAAACCCAGCACAGCGCAAACTTTGATGGGTTGTTATGTAAAATAACTGTTAAATGTGGGAGGTTTTTGTAATTAGTGATTTCACAGAGTCCTCCTGGGCTCGGTGTTGAGTGGGACCCTTCCACCGCGTGGTTCCCACCTGTGGGTGCAGGATCCCAGCTCCCGAGGACTCAGGGAGACCACAGAGGGGCCGACCTTGCTGTTCCACTCCCTCTGGCAACTGCCTTTGGGGACAAAACTACCAACAGAAGGAAATCAGATTATTCCGCGGCAGAGAAAGGGAGGTAAACAAGCTAAAATCAGATATCCAAATGCCCAGAGAGCAGAGAGGCACAGGGACAGCAGCACGCAGCCAGAGAACTGAGCTGGGCCATCCCTGGTGACTGAGCTCCACCTTCATCCCAGGAAGAGGTGATAGGGAAAGGTGAGAAGACAGCAGCAGATGGGAGGAGGAGGAAGCGTGGAAGAGCAGAAACGCAATTAACAGTTTTCCGAGTGGTTTAAATGGTTATGAATTGAGAACTGCTAAAATTCACAGATAACAACAAATGAACATTTTCCACCTGGAGGTGCCAAGTGCTCCGAGTTGGCATTAACTCCATCCGCAGGGAACAAAGCTGAGGCAAACAAGGGGAAAATAAAAGGCGTCCCACAAGCTGGCTTCAGAGACAGCAGCAGCGTCGGGGGGCAGCTCAGGCTTCATCCCTCACCCAGACACACATCCCTGGGTCTATTTTTCTCAGCTAGTAACTGATTCTATAATTGTAAAAATACTCTGGGGAAAGGAATGCAGGGATGGGGGGAATCAGTCAATATGAAAAGTGAGCAAAGCAACGTGCATCAGGGTCGTGCAGAGCCTGAAAGTGCCAGATTAAGGAACTAAGTTTTCAGAAACATTTATTCTTAAATGGTCTTCCAGACAAACTCGCTGACCTTATCCATTTAAATTAACGGGAATTTATGAACATGGGGGAAAGACATTTTTCAAAGATCTCAAACTCGCGTTTTGCACAATTTACAGGGAACAGAAAGTTCTCAAACCTTGTAGATGGCCAACATTTCACAATATTTTAGCATTTAGTATGTAGCCAGGTCATTTTTAATTACAAAAAGACAAACTCTTCAGACAGAAGAGAAGGATTCTAAAAATGTGTGCTAGAAATGCTACAGAATCTTGCCATAATTGCTGATAAAAATGTTAGTCGATGTAATGACACTTGGAAAAAAATGTGGACAACATTCAAATTCTGGGAGAAAAGTAGACTGACCTTTCATAATGAAAATGACTAACCACACATTAAAAAAAGAAGAGAAGAAAAACACAAAAATCAGACCCAGTAAAGTGCACAAGAGGGAGGAGAGGCAGCAGCATGTCCAGCACTGACTCCTCCAGCAGTAACACAGAGTCAAAGGACTGTTGTGGGTTGCAGCTCTCTCTCTTTTTTCCTCCCTTCCTCAGTTACTCATTTTCTTGCTCTATTAAAGAATCCTAATGGCGAAAGCTTTAAGGTCAGGCCTTGATGCGTCGGTGTTCTACTCTGGGGGGGAAGAAGAAAATCTTTCATTTTCTCTTTTCCTTCCCAGTTTTAATTTGACTTGATAGCTTGTTGCACTTTGACTTGCAGCAAGTGTTTCCTGTGTGAAGAAGTCACATCCGAAAGTTAAAAGAGTGTAAAAATCAAAGTTTCTCTGCACTGAGCTGCACAGCCTGCCTGACCATGCAGGGACCATCTTGCCCTGGATGTAAAGAACAGATGCCTACAGAAAACCCTCTCTGGAAGAGCTCCTCTAGGAATGCTTTATTCTAAAATTAATCAACCAGAGGCGTGAGTACAGAGAGAAGAAAGGAAAAGGTACTCATTGAACTACCAAACCTGTTGTGTGGAATGGCTAAATGGAAAAATCTGTGCAATCCACTAAAGCTAGGATGCTGCAAAGATATGAAGGAAGAAAAGCTTTTTGTAATAGCTTCACAGTTTCATATTATTGATCAAAAAAGACAAAAAACCCCAAAGGGTAACCTTTATGTGGTACAAGATTTTCAAATCCCACAATGAAAACAGTCCCTTCCTCCCACTAAGACCTATTCCACACACATTAATTTTAGCAAAACAAGAAAAAAGTAAAATATGTCATTACTCTATACATCAACGTCTAAAATAATGACATCTCCAGCGGAGTCCTGTGACTCAGAGCTTTACACAGCACAACAAAGGCCGAGAATTTATAGGTGACACCGATGCCTGCAAATGATATCAAGTACAATAAGCTTTCTTTCATCTCTTCACTGGTTGAAGATGATACTGAACTACAGAAATTCCATTTAGCAGCTCATGGCAGATATCACATGCTGGTGACATCTCTTACCTGTTGCCTGTGCGCAACATTTTATTTGTGGTAAAGTGAATGTAAGGTGGGTCCTTGCTTTCCTGAGAAAGCCTTTTAATCCTTTATTCTCCTTTGTGCCAGACATTTCTGCCTGCATTTACCTTGAAAACAAAGGTCTTGCAATTACTGAACTGCTGAAAAATTACTGGAGAAAGGAATCAATGACATTTTCAGGGGAAAGTACTTCATTGTTCTGCCTACTAGGGGAGTTTCCAAATGCAAGTATTGTTTAATTTAATCTCATATTATCGTGAAACAACAGAATTATTACTGCATATGCCCCAATGAATTTAACTTCCTTTCTATGCAAAAATTCTGCAGGTCATTTCTGTTTGAATGGCCAGTTCTTCATGTGGAAAGAAAGCTCAGACAATGTCTTATTGAGTACAACAGGCTTGTTTCATGATTCATTACACCTCTTTTTGTCCTTATGTGTAAGCCAGCTCCTCTCAGGTCTGCACCAAGGATGCACAATGGAGGCTGTGCAGAGCCATAAAAATAATGCTGGGAATTCTCATGCATATGGTAAAATGCTCAATAAAAATAAGAACATTTTGCTAAAGGTACTGATCGTCTCCATTTTAGAACTGATTTTTCATTCCTCATAAGCTCATTTTTCTTTATACTTAAACAAATGACAGATGTTCATAAAGACGATATTAAGGATTCCTTTTGGCACTTCTGTTCAGTGCTCTCATTTATTACTCTTCTGGTAATAGAGTATGCAATGTTATTCTATTGAAAACAGGATCATCAAAATTGCCAGGTGTCTGCTGTGTGATTGTTCCCTCTATATGCAAAGCAAAGTGTTTCCAAATGCATTAATCTGGTGAATTCTGTGCTTACGGCTCAATTCTTCAGAGTGTTGTGTACTTTGATTATCGAAACCCTAACTCCACGAGTTTAATGTCAATAATGTTCAGCCTCCTGTAAGACTGAGCCCTTGAAGAAAAAGAAACTCTAACTGCGATTCTTACATAGTGGAGAGGTGAGTGTTCTTGAGCAAATCTATAAACTCAGGTTCCAAACTATAAAATACATCCCCATTTTCAAGCTCCAAGGAACAGCCTTTTTTTTTAACAGAAATGCTGGTCTGCAGATAAAGTTTGCAGTACAGTCTGTAGGAATAATAGCTGTCTAAATATAAAGATGGGCACTTAAATTAAGATATCCACATCTCTGTTCTCTGGGCATCTCATATTCCCCATTTCTACTGTCTCCAACTTGACAAAAACCACCAGCAATAAAATTCTGTACAAACTAATGTATTCTTTAAGTGTTTATGTGTACAAAGGAATGCTATTTTACCTGCACTGAGCCTGTATCTTTCCAAATAATCCATGTGCTACTGTATCTTTATAGGATTTTTGGCTCAGCTACCTTCTCCTTTCTTACAGAAAAAAGTGCCTAATGACTTCAGTGCCACTATGAGGATCATATTTATTGGGATATTTCTGGTTTGGGATAAACTGTAATTTTATTACCTTAGCCAGAGGGTAGTTAAATGGCGAGGGATTTACTAATCACTACTTTAAGAGGGATAAATCTGTTTACCTCCCAAATAATAGAGAGATCTTGCTTCTGGCTACTCCCCTCTGATTCTTGTGTAAAAGTTTTTACTCCTTCAGTAAGAACTGAACAAGAATTAGTTAAAACAAAGAGGTTTGTGAGATATAGCATAGCAATGAAGAGTAGTGAGAAGTCTGGGAGCTGAGAGAGAAATCTAATGTGGATCAGAAAAACCTCCATTAATGGCAAAAAAATTAGAAAAATATAACCTTCCCACATTTGTTCCTGCCACCTTCATGAAGGTTTACATCCCTTTCTTTAAGCCACTCTAGAAATCAATTAATTATGTGGCCACATTCTGAGTGAAATAGCACGAAATGGGGCAGAGGAGAGAAAACAGCTGAAAAAAGTAGATTAAAAAAATTGATATTTAATTTTTAGAAGATGAATACTATTGAATGAAAATTAAGACAACTACTTTAACAGAGTAGCATAGCTTCTTCCTCCATCCTTCCCAGTGCAGCACATACAAAACTTGAAGATACAAAACTAAGTTTCTCACAGGTATCTACTGGACTTGTTTGAATGGTGAAATAAGAGGGATTCATACCAGGATTCAGAAACAGACATTGCTGAAGCAAATCTACCTCTCCATAGTTTAGTATTTCAAATCCATGTGCCAAAATATGTGGGTGAAATTGCTTTTTCACAGACAGAATTCTTTAGGCAATGTAAGCAAAACATCTTTTCTCCTCTAGATTCACAGTTTGAATAAAAGTCAGTCCAATTTCCCACTTAATTTGGCCTGAGAAAGATCTACCGTGGGTTCTGTCACATGTAAAGCATAAAAATTATACAAGCAAATCCAAAGAGTATTTTTCCATCACAAGTATCAAAAAGAAGGGAATTATAATTTCTCTGTCTACACTTTATATAGAAACAGCAATCTTACAGGAATTTGTGAGTACTCTCCCAAATCAGTACCTCAAATAATATTAAAACAAAAGAAACTAATCTAGTTAAATGCTGCAAGTGTTCAAAATGTAGTTGTTTAAAAACAGAAATGAAAAACCATCACTGGACTGCTTTGAAAAGTTCGGGTGAAGAGAAACCAGAAGGGAAAAGTGTTGTGTACCAGAACGCTCTGTAGTAATCCTACAAATTTACTTGTGATTTATATGACCAAGATTCTGCAATTACCCTATAACACATCCAAGGTTATATTATTACTTTTTCAGTACGAACCTTGAAAAGTCACGGTCCCTGTAAGCGAGCAGAACATTTGGATGGCTATAGAGGACCTGAGCAGGATGTGCAAAGCAAAATCAGTCATCCAAAGGTGCATGACTCATCTTTGCACTGATCCAAACACCTCCAAGACCTGCAGATAGGAAATATTTCTTTCTCTCAATATTATTATTGCATCTCAGAGCAAAACTGAAATCCAGATTTGTGTATTTCTAGATAAAGGATTTAACCTCAGGCCAAATCTCTGTTTTATACACAACCTATAGTCTGCCACCACGGAAGTCATGGCAGATATTTCCTCATTCAAAAGGGACAAAATTAAGCAATTAAAAATGACTCCAACGTTTCTTGCTCTTTAATCTCCACATCATCCATCATCTGTCTCATTCATTTATTATCAAAGTGTGTTCTTCCTTCATTGTTTATACATAATCTTCTTGTTCCCACTTTCAGCCCAGCAAAGTAATTCAGCTTTTCTCTGCTCCATGTCAGATAACACTGTGTAATCAAGCCCTGGTTTTGACAAGCAATGAGAGTTTTCTTAGGTTACAAGCTTGTCAAGGGGAGCTGTTGCAGTGTTGCCCTTGCCTCTGGTTTACAAGCATCAATTATCATCGGTGTGAGTGAGGGAAGGGAAGAACAGCAGAGATCCCTTGCTTTGGGAGGTCTTTCCCCCTTTAATGACTTAGAACCGAACTCACTTCAAGCTTGAAGGGCAAATTGATCACATAACAGTCATGGAAAAATGTTACAAATTGTTCCCCACATCATGGCCTGTCTCCCTGATGAGGTTATTACAGCGCAATGCTGAAAAATCAGAGGTTAAAATAAAACCCTTCCATCTTTGGACCAAAACCAGCTTAAGACCAATATAACCTTTATGAAAGAGCTTCCTTTCTTTCCAGTTTTATCCTCCTCTAGTTCTTTACTCGGCACAAGGCAGGTTTCAGTGTCAATCTCCCGGTTTCACGAGCTGCCTGGTGCCAAGCCCTGCGCCAGCTGCTACCCAGGGAGTCACAGTTTACTCCTTCTCAGTAGCAAAGTGTGAACTGAAGGGCTGTGGCACGGTGTCAGCAGTGGGGCAGGAGCCTGCCAAGCTTCCCAAAGCACACAGAGTGGGAAGAACACAAGATGATGTCCAGGGTGAGCAACAAGAAAGGTGTGTAAACCTCTTGGGTATATCTTGGGTAGGATGGAATTTAAACTGGAGGGCTCTAAATCATTTTGTGGCTGCGTTTCCACACCAAAACTGATTATTTTCTGATGATTAGATACACTTAGGTCAGTCATTTCTCAGATTTAATGTCTGTTTCTAGATTTTGCTCCAACACATAAGCTTCACCTCCCAGCAAGCATCATCCTTCAGATGCTTTTGGGAGTGGTTGGCTCCCTCCTCCCTGTTCCTGAGGGAGAAAGAAGGATGTAGCAATTAATTCCTTGCAAACAGCCCATCACCCCTGTTCATCCATCATCCGTGCAGTGTCTCTGCTCTGTCGTGGTTAGCACAAGCAGCAGCACATCCATCTCTGCACCACATCTCCAGAGCAAGGGCCCTGGGGCAGAAGATGCACGGAGAGCAGAGGTTTTGTCTGAGGGTGTTCACATCAGTCACAAAGTCTGGCTTTTTTACTCATGAGCTTCACTGATTCCTGCCCGCTCCGGCCCTCCCAGAGAACAAAACCACGAGGGTGAGAGTGGAGTTCAGAGCCAAGTTCACAGCCCACAGCATCTGCACGCGAATAACAGGCCATAATGGTTGAAGGCAAACTGTGCCCATTTGGGAACTTCAGAGCAAATTGCATCCTGGGACAGGCACTCGTTGCACTCAGGACTTGAGGACAAAAATCTCAGGACCTTGGGCATGGGAGAAGGTCACCCAGCCTGCAGCTCGAGCTCTGAAGCGTTTTCATTCTCCTGCCCATTAAAAGCAGCCCTCGCTATACCAGGGGTACATGCTGGTGTGTTGACCTCCATTCTTTTATTTCCCAAGCTCTACAACACATTAGTAGAGGAAAGCTAATGCAATTGGCATCAAAGAATTTACGTGCTGTCTGATGGGCTGGCGAGCTGCCAAGCCTCTAATCCACCATGTGATGGACAGGACTACAGTCCCCAAGAGAAAGTGATTTTTAACACAGTTTTCTATTTCTCTGAAGTTATCAGCAGTTGCATTCAGATCATACAGATCAAATGCCTTCTAGGTAAGTGATTATTTAAGGAATTATTTTCAATAAGAGCCTTTGGTCCTAGTGTTCATTCTGATAGTAGGTGGAAGGAAAAAAATACACTTTGCTTCTCTGATGTTGAGCTTTTTTGTACCAACTAGTGCCAGATGAGGCTCATGCTACAAAAAAAAAAAAAAAAAAATCATCAGGAGAGTTTGAGCTTTTATATTAAAAAAACCAAGCAAAAGGCAAAGTTCACAGCTAAATATGATATTCATGCCAGGGGTCACCTAAGCAGATGAATCCAAATCAATATTTTAAAATCTTGTATCCTTACACTGCAATTTGAAATACCAGTATGTATTAGAGCAGCATCCATGGCATTTGCCTACCAAGGCCTCAGACAAGGCTGAAGAAGGATGCCCAGACTCAGCAGAGCACTGCAGCATGTACTAACTTTCCTCAGAAAAAGTGTCCTCAGGTAATAAAATTAAAGCATTTCAATGGCTTGTAATAGGACTTTAACTTGGCTAAAGCTTTGAGGTAAATCTCCCTGAATCTTTGCCTTACAGTGGGTTCACAGAGAAGACAGGCAGTCTCTTAAAATTAAAAAGGCAAAATATCATTAAAATAATAACCAGAATAACTGACTCCTTAGGACAGAGAAAATTCAAAGGGATTAGACAGAGAACACATGGAAAGTGGCTTTAGGAAAGAATTTCCCCCATCCTTCTCTGCCCTTCCAGGTTGTTCCTCTCCAATCTTGGTGTAGCTTTTGGACTGTGGCAAACACTGCTTGCCCCCTGAGCTCCTGACAACATTTCCCTTCTGATTTCCAGAGCTTTGGAGGTGTTTATTCCCAGTCTGCCTCAGCATCTCTGTTTTCCCTGTGCCATAGGTTCTCTCCTTGCTCATGGTCCTCACCCACAGCCCCCTGGGGCACTGCTGGGCCATCCCTGCTTTTGTCTTGAGCAGATTGATGAACGAGAATCAGGAGGAGCCGCCACGGGTCCTTAATCCAGGGATCCTCATTGTGCTTTGGTGGCCCAGGGTTCCCAGGGAAGCACACAGTGATCCATAAATCTCGCTGGAGGGGTTGCAAGGAGCGAGGCTCCCGTGGAAATCTGTGCCCCTCAGAAGGGCCATCGATTCCGGGAGGGTGACTCTGGCACGGGGACTGGAGCCCATCCATCCTGCGGGCAGGAGCTCGAGCTTTCATAGCGAGTGATAAAGGAGATTTACAGCATTGCTTTTTCACCTGGGTTTTTAACCCGTTTGTCCAGCTGGGTAGAAAAATGGCCAAAGCTGGCCAGTGACTCTGGTGAGTGAGCGAGAAGGCTCTCCCTGCACAGGAATGGGAGCAAGGGAGAAATTATTTGAAGTTCTCATATTTATAGAAGGCATGTGCTCCTTTCCTTTAAAGTCCTAACAGAGAGGGCTGGCTTCCCAATCAAGACAATGCTCCTCATAGACCGAGCACTGAAGAAATGCCTAATAAATGATGAACCCTGCCAAAAACACCTTGAAACTTATACATGAGATGCAAATTAATGCAGATATGCACCCTCTGCTCCCAGTTATATAAAAACAATCATTCAAAATCTTCTATTTCCATGGAGTCAGTTTTGCTCATTTTTACTACACAGTAGAGAATAAATAATTAGGCAAAAATCTGGTTAAAATTCTCTGCGCAATGTTCATTTATCTACACTGCAGTTATCTTGTCTTCTAATTTACTAGTTAAGCTCTTTAATATATACTTTACGAAGTCTAAAATCCAGTGCAAGAGAATCAATTTTGGTATGAGAGATTCAGCCAAGGTATTTTTTAGGATTGGTGGTTTTTTTGAGTGATTAAATACTTAGCGTAATCTGCCATCAAATTATTTTTGGAGTTTAACACAATTTCTAATTCTGCTGTGTACTTTGAAGCGCACAAAAGATGTTGCACAAATCAATATGTGATCATATTGATTTTATTCGTGCTTTAAATATTCAGGGTAAGGGGGAGGGGCAGAAAAAAAGGTGCACTGATATCTACTTTTTCATGCCAGAAAATAGCACAGGTTCAAAAATGACTGGAAATAAATAAAAGCTAGCCTCAGGTGCACATTTTGTATTCCCTGAGATGGTTTTGAAACATAATAAATTATTGGAAACAGAGGCTTTGCATCCAGCAAATTAAGTCAAAAAGCCCTCCAAGGCCAATACCACTTATGCTCTGCACATTACCGCCAAAGATAAAGCATTTATTAAGGCTACACTCTAAAGATAACATGAGCATGTGCAATATCAAAAGAAGCTTAGCCTTTGGGAAAGCAATGAAATAAACTATTTCCATTTCTTTAGCATACGTGGCAGAATGCTTTCAGATATCGTCTTCACCACCTATACAAATCTATATTCTATGTTTAAAAGGTACAGACAGCATAAACACACTCAAAAGACTGCGGAGAATGGACTGTCTGAACCCAAATCCAAGGTCAGATAATCTCAGCTGAATGCAGCTGGAAAAATTCCAGCCCCTATGATTGCAATGCTAATAAATTGCAACGCAGAACATCCTGTGTAAAGGGAACCTTAAACTTCTTTCTTCCTTAAACACAAATTGGATCCATTTTACACAAAATGTATCCACTGAAGATTTAGCTCCATTATGCTGCAACATGTTTAATAGTCCATAAAGTATATTCAAAAAAGAACAATTTGTTCTCTAATATGCCTAATGGAATGTGATTTATGATCCCAAACACAAATTGGTCAGCATGCTCAGGAGGTCTCTCTGCAGACAGTGGGAACTTGTTTTATAAAGATTTTTTTGTCTGAACTGAACCAAAAATTTAGCTGAGTAAGTCCTTCCTGAGAAGTGCATAAAATGATGTATCCAGATGGCAGTGAACTCAACATTAAATGAATTTAAAATTTAAGGGGAAAATAACACATTTTATATGTCTAATAATTTATAAAGAAAGGTGCATGGGTTTAAATTTTCCTCTTTGTGACAAACTGTAACTGTTCCTTTGACACAGTCTAGTTTAAATTTATAGTTGCAATGAATGTAGCACCAGAAAAATAGGCCTGAACAACCCAGTCGAGTATTTATAGAGCTACTGGAATTATCTATATTCTGCTTTAAAATTTGGAGTACATACACATTAAATTGTAACTCTCTAACCTTTTCAGTCTAGTGAGTAAGGTTTTAAGTTGTCACTCACAGCCTGATCTTTTTTATTACTTCAATTCTTCCAAGTACTGGCAGTGGAAATTCTTGGCCTTATTTACAGCCACAACCGACTTGAACTCATCAGTACTCCTGAGGTATGAATCTAAAAGTGGGACTTTAAAAATGTCAATAGATGCTAATGATCTAGGAGTTTGGAGGAAAGAAAATACAAGCACATAACAAAACTCATTCCTGGGTATCAGGAAGAACGGATATAGAAACTAAAAGCTGTGGACATTGTCTGATATGAAGTGAAGCAAGATGAAAACCTTTTGCTCTTGCCTGCTTAAACAACCTCTGCTTTGGATGGTTTTATACCTTCAAGTGGTGCTCCTCAGCCTTAGTGATGGCTTAGCAAGGACTGAAGTAAAAAACAATTCTAAAGAGACCAGCATTTGAAATGAAAAACATTTCAGTTTATGTTTGTTCTCTTTTGTAAAATTATAGAATGATCATCACGTAGAGCTGCACTGTGTTTACGATATAATTTTTTTAAAATGTCACAGAATTTAAATCCACGTGCCTTCTTAAATTTGTTCACATTTATCATTTTAATGAAGTTAGTTTCAAGTGAAGACAAAATCAAAACTATCTTACTGAAGATTGCCAAGGGATTTCTGGTTAACAAAAGCCAAAATAATTTTTAAACTGTCTTAAAAGCAAAAGTTAGAAGTTCTGCAATACGATCTTAGTTCTTCCTAATTTTAAAGGTGTATCCTAAATAAATAGTAAGTATTAGCTGCTTTGTCTGTACAATGGAAGGTCTGCTTGACTGAATTCCTCTTAAGCACTAGCACAGTTTCTCCAGCCCAGCAGTATTGAATTCTGAACAGCAAGGACTGAAAATTGGTATGTTAAGAAATATCACTGACACACCACTACGCCAAAAGAGTGATTTACCAGGCCCCATTTGCACTAGCCCACGATCATATATGTATTGCAATGGATCAGATTTCAGCCAGATTGTCAAAAAATCAGTATTCCATTTGAAATGGATGTGTTCTGCCAACTCCAACCGGAATGTGCTTCGCCAACATCAATACGAACGCACCAGGGAGCTTCTCTCACCTCCAGAGCTCCTAAGTGCCAAACTGAGATAAGCAAAAACACCAAGGCTGCAGCATAAATAAGGGGCAGCCGCTGCCGGGCTCTCAGTGCTGCTGTCCACGAGGGTCTCTGGCTTCTGTGTTAACTCTATCCATAAAAAGATATCCTGAGCCTTGCCAGCTCCAGGGAAAGCTCACTTTACTTGGTTCTTGCGGTGTGTGTTTATTTCATATAAATGCACTGCAGTAGCTTCAATGTGATAATTTCAGGGAATTATTGTACTCTGGTAAAGTCCATTATTTATTTTCAATTTCTGGCCATTTTAGACTGAAGAATATGTAAGTGTGTGGTAGCCCTGTGCTTCCTATGGGGAGTCATCCTTGCTGCTGTACTGTTCACAATTTTGATTAAAAGGTATTAAATTTTTTGCGCCTTTAGAGACCATAGACTCTCTTATCAAGATGCGTTGATGCCACTGCAGGCTCAAAATCTCTCTCTTTCAAGAAGGCATCAGACTCAGAATGATGATGAACCTTGATTTTTTAACAATAAAATCTGTTCCCACACTATGCCAGATTCTTATTTTATATTTCAAATGACGTGGCAACAATGCATTGATCAGCTTCTGCTGAGAGAGGAGATGAGTCAGCAGTATCCAAAATATATTACAGCTCTCTGCAATAAGACCTGAACTTAAATCTGCGCTCCTTTAAACCTTGACTTAATGAAATGCTGACCAGTGCCAGAAAGTGTCTCAGAGCATTGGATTCCCAGCAGATCCAGCCCCCTCAGTGAGACACTCACAACACCAGAAAATGTCAAACACTTCCAGACTCAGGCACTTGCTCTTTATCCTCCTATGAGTTGACTGGTTCCTCATCATGACAACTTGTGAACTTTTAATGCTCTACAAACATTCCCCAAGTATTAAATCAAGGTCATTGTACTGACACCTGGTTTTATTCTATTCTGTTTTTATTCACAGCAGATGTGAAGGAAGGTTGTACAAAGTACTCATTTTAAACCACTCGGTCACCTGTCACTTATTTAAGCTACTACCAGAAACAAACTAATGGAATAGTGCAAGAAACATCCTCAATACATATTTCAAAATTAGACGGTTTTCTTCTTATATGATATGCACCTATGTAATAAAATCTAAAGCATAATCACCACAATCTGTAATAAAATCCTTATAAAAAAGAGATCAAATGATAAGGCATTTTCTTGTGAAGGAAACACAGGGAGAGGAAAGCCTGCCATGGCTTACTGCAAAATAAAATGTTCCCCACGAGAAACACTGAGGCTAAAACCATTCATTTTTTCAAGCTCACTGATTAGGAAAGAGATAACAGAAATAATAACACTATACATTTGCACGTGTGTGAGCCATCTGAAGCCTTGGAAAACCTCAGGTTTAATCCAAATCAGCAATTTCGTGCAGCACTGAACTCTGGTGAATGTGGGCACATTCTTAAACACTCCCAATGTCAGAAGCATTACATTTGCTCTCAGGTTTGGAAGAGATATGCACATGCTGATTGAAATAGTCAGATTAGTGCCCTCC
This sequence comes from Origma solitaria, assembly GCA_013397895.1. Classification (NCBI taxonomy): domain Eukaryota; kingdom Metazoa; phylum Chordata; class Aves; order Passeriformes; family Acanthizidae; genus Origma; species Origma solitaria. The sequence goes on from VZRL01001799.1 coordinate 710,929, forward strand.
TGATGGCAAGGAGGAGGAAGGGAAGGGGACGGAGAGCTGCCTCGTGCCACTGAATGGGCTGGCACGTCCCCAGATATGCCACACTATCAGCAGTGTCACTGTGGATATCAGCTGGGAACAGTGGGGAGTGCAGGGCTTATGCAGAGTCATTCTAAGCAAGATACACACTGACAGGAGCAGAAACTTTCATTTAGAAAGCTCATCACTGGCCGGTGTGTCTACAATTTTTGTGAAACTAACACCAAAGCAGTGCGAACGGTAAGGCGCACAACCACGAGCTGATGCAAGATTTATGATCATACCAGGCTCAGCCTTATTATATAGCTGCCATATGAGATTTTATTTCTGGAAAGAAACAGCATTGATAAAGAGATTTAATTGTCTGTCAGCATGCCTTACACTGCAGTTACTTCATTTACTTCAAGCCTGAATCTCATTACTACTTCTATTCCACAGGTTCCCCTGTCTCAAGGTGGGTGCTTAATTAGAGCAGGTCCTGCAATGCAAGCAAATACAGCAGACTTTCGCTCTTTTCTCTCTCTGTCAGCCTGACAAATCTAATAGACTATTGATTTTCCATCCTCAAGGAGATCAGGCTCCACTTTTGTCATTCAATCATGATATTAGCTGTCCATTAACTCCAATTCCCTGGCCTGACAGCTTGTGAACACCTCCAAGGCTGTTCAATCAGCCAGTCAACACCCAGACAACAACGCAATTCCAAACCTCTTCCAGACCGTAGCCCAGGTCTTAACCTTCTGCTTTCTCTCACTTCCTCAGAAGTTTATGTTCCTTTTTTCCTATTTCTTTTTTTGTCAACTTAATAATGCTATTGCTTATTTATTTACTGCACTTGAAAGAAAATATATTTCTGATCGACAGGATGATTGTGTAATTCCCTAGCAAAATAATAATTTTTAAGTGAAGTTATTCCTCCATCTCTGCAGCACCTGCAATGGCTCGAAACCAAAGCGAGCACTATAAACATTTGCTATTTGTCAGAGGAAATAAATTTGTCAAATCTCAGAGTTCTTCATTAACTTCAGCAGTGCAATCTGTCCTGCCATTTGAAAAATCCCAGTCAGGCATGATTAGCCTATTGAAGACATCACTCAGGATTTGGCAAAAAGGAAAAACGGGTGATGATTTTATGGTTTCCACTTGTTTATAAGCTGGCCTGTTTTATGAAGCTACAAGGAATGGTCAAGAATTCTCTGACAACTCTTCTTCCCTCCAATATTTTTATGTTAAAATGTACATTTAGCTAAATTAACTCCACATTATTGGTACACCTGTTCTTTGTTTTTTAAGTGCTGACAATCACCAGTACTTATCAGCCCATGGCATTTTGGCCAATTGCAAAATGAATGCTCTAAGTATTTCACTCTGAGTTTTAATAGCTTGTAACAACCGTGGCATGAATGACCTCAGTTTGTTAAGCACAGCGACGCAATTTGGCACAGACACAAAGAAAACATAGCTCACGGGAATCCCTTATATAGATAAAGTATATATGGAAAAGTAAGTGCTCCTGATAATCCTATCTATGGGAATGCATCTTAAATGCTATTTTTTTGTTTCTTTTAGGCCAATAGATTGAAAAAAACAATCAGCTTTCTTTGGGTTTACCTGTAATCACAATGGAACAAGGCTCACGTGATATTCTTTAAAGCTTTTTGTTTGTGGGGTTTTATGAGAAACGGGGCATTTGGTGTTCAGTGAGGTTCTACCTTCCAGATTACATTTGACTCAAATATTTCACAGCTGAAATTGTAACAGATACCTAATTCTGTATAATGCCACCTTTAATTAGTTGCTGATTCCATTGCCTGGCATCCTCCCTGCAGGTACCACCTCCATCGATCACTTTGGATAATGTACATAACACATGTGGAAGTATTTTAGTTCTTTGTTGAGGGATGTGCAGCTGTTTCAGTGTTAAATGTAATTTATCTTTAATGAACAAATGACTGGTATTACATACCTCATGCTGAATGTAGGCTAATTTTTTAAACAATAGATATACTTTCTTTTATTATTGGTAATATTGTTAGTAAGAAATCTGTAAAGGTTTTAGAGAGCACATTCAATTAACTAGTTCTGTAAACAGATTTTCTGTTCCATCCCAGAGATCAGGGACGTAAAAAATCCCATTGGCTATATTGCACTTTATGCATCCTGCTTACTAGTTTTCTAGTCTGGCCAAATAAATGCACCTCAAAGAACAGAGTTCATGTTCTCTATTAATTTCTCCCTAGGATTCTTCAAAATAGAACTCTTAACCTAGTGGAGTACATTTCTCTACTGTGATGCAGAAAAAGATGAACTGGGAAGAAGGAGACTGTCACAATCAGCCCATTTGTATTCTAGTAAGTCTATTTTATGCAGGCATAGAATACTAATTTACACAATACCTGCACCCTATGGTAAATATTTGACCAACCACAAAATTATTCTCATCCCTAAATTGCACATCAGATCCACTAAGATACCACCAGCAGTTTAGCAGCTCCCTTAAACACCCCTCAGAGTAGCCTGAATTTAAGATAATCATGTTGGAACTTCATACAGTTGGCAAAATTCAAAACTATATGCACAATGGTGGAAATAAGACCTATTTACTCTCAAATTCTGACACATTGGTCACACCTCACAGCTTAGTTTAGGGTAAACTGAGGATATTGAATTTCTGAAACGTCTTCGCTCACATTCCTCAAAGGATCCACTGTAAGTCAGTCTGCAGAAAATATATTCTTAAATTAAAAGCCAGTGTTTGCAGATATTATCCAGCATTCTTTCTTCATTCGTGGACATTATTGTAGAAGGGCAGACTTTGAGTTAAATGAAATTTTCCTCTCATAAAGCAAACAGGCAAGAAATGGGCATGGTGTGTCCCCTCTGATGACTTTGCTCCCAAGAAGACTTTAGCCTCTAAAATATTGCTGCAATGCTCTTGGAGAATTGTACAAAGTTTGACCATGCAAGATGTCAAAAATATAAAATACACACTCTCCAGAATACCAACAATGGAATGCTCATAGTTCATTATCTTCCATATGGATTCTTCTAGTTTGAGAGGACCAAATTCCTAGCAAGTGACTGATGTTAGGCTTTTTTCCGCCAAATACCTCTAATATCTTCCAATGCTGAACCTGTGACCTGAATGTCTCCTGTAATTTTTGGGGTGGGTCCCTGCAGAAGTCTAAGGTTAGCCAACTCAACAGAATAATTCTTGCAGGGAACCTGAAGTGGTCACTGTAGATTGGTACAAGCAAAGCAATTCTGGCTGTTTGTTGAATGCTGTGGGAGCTGATTGTGGTTGAGGCACTTGTAGTTGAATGTCTCAAACTGGAATCAATTTAGGCCTTGAAATTTTCCTTGTTTGCAATGGTGCATCAATTTGAAGTTTCAAGCAGGAAAGACCGAGGATTGCATGGCAGCAAAGGAGTTCAGAGCAAGGTGGAGACGCCTTGGCTTGCTTTCCAGCTAAAGACCACGATATTTGAATGCATAAAAAAAATATAGAAAGCTATGTGCTGAGTTTTCTGTGGAGGTGGTGAGGCCCTGGCACAGGTGCCCAGAGAAGCTGTGGCTGCCCCAGGATCCCTGGAAATGTCCAAGGCCAGGCTGGGTGGAGCTTGGAGCAGCCTGGAATAGTGGAAGGTGTCCTTGCCCATGGCAGGAGGTGGAACAAGATGGTTTTTAGAGTCCCTTCCAACCCAAACTGCTCGGTGATTCTGCGATTCTATGATAAGTTCTGGTATAATTGATACCTTTTTCCTCATTAAATTCTAACTGGATTGCTAAATATGAAGAGCCCAGAGTTTACATACTTTTTTTTCTTGGAGGACCAGTCTTGGGACCAGAGATGGGCTGTCTTGGCTAACCAAAGAAAATGTTGATCAGATCTCTGATTAACCCCTCTGATTAACCCCTCTGATTAATCCCACTGCAGCCTTTAGATCACTGATATTATCTTTGCCCAGTGTACAATGGGGACAGAGCATGGTCCACCAATGGCACCAGTGGTGCTACCAATGCACTGTTTCACCAGAGACAAAATAAAACAGGACCATATAAAACCAATTTCTTTGAATTTGCTATGATGACCTACATGTATGAGAACAGGTGTAATTTAAAGCAGTAATGGTATAGCTTGCCAACAAATCTACTCAACATGGAAATCATTCAAATAATTTTAAAATTCACTGTTCTTTGATTTATGTAATAGCCTTTATCTCAAAATAGTCTTCATATCTATGTACACAGGTTCTCATATACATTTATAATCAACTTTTATCCAGATTCAATGATCTTTATGAAGATTCAATAGCACATCCTTAAGTAGGCACAAAGTCAACTGGACTACAGGGGTGCTTAAAGACTACCAAAATGAGCTAAGGTTAAAAAGAAAAATGACGCCCAGAGAGAAGTCTTCCCTGAAAGAAGCAAATGTGTAATTAAAGTTCCAATCTCATTCAGAGACTGAAAAATTAAAGGGAGGGACTGTTCTAAATAATACATTCTATTTCTAAAAACTTTGCACATAGTCCTTTTTCATCTCCTGACCTTACCATAGGGAAAATTGCTGTGTTTCTTTTAATAAAAATTACATCTCTCATTTGCAGCCTCCCAATCTGTTTCATCTGGAAGCTGTTTCATCTATTCCCTGTAGGTGGAACTCTGTCTTTAGACCTTTAATTAGGTGGTGTTGCCTTGACCACTGTAGCTTAAATTTCGTTTAGTATTCTGATTCTAAAATGGCCACTTGTGTATTTGTGCTCCTGTATTGACCCTACAAATTTGTCTCAGAATTTGTTAGAGTTTTAAAGCGTTGGAGATTTTTTTTATTCACCTTGCTCCATTTCACTGTGTTTTCTCCTAAGAAGGCCAATATCATTCTTTGATGAACCTTGATTTTAATGTTTCCAAACTCACTGCTGTCTCTTCTGAAAAACATTGAAGGAGCTGGCTAATAAAAAGCACAGAAAGTTCACTTCCATCTTCTGCAAAGTGCTGTTTCCCACACCCCAGCACACATTTCTTATTAGCATTGCTACAGGTCACAACCACGACTTGTTGATGTGATTTATCTACTGAATATTTCATGTATTTTTGATACTACCAATGATAAGATTTTAATGAATTGTTTACAAGCATTATGTCAAAGACCAGTGAATAATTTTATCCTTCTGTGAATATGTTCAGAGTTAAAACAACAAACAAACCAAAATTCCAACAGCAAGAACACAGAAGATATCTCCCAATACAAGATCCTGTCTGGTTTTTGCTTTACTTCAGGGTGGAAACTTGGGTTCGTATTTTAATGTTGATCCCTAACTGTTAGGGCACTGTTACTTCTTCCTGCACTTTGGTTTGAATTTTCATTTGTATGCAAATAAGTCTCTGATTTATGGCACCAGTAAAGATATTACTCAATGACTCCTATTTTTCAAACTTGCTTTCAGGGTATGTAGAATTAGATAAGCAACAATTTTCTCTGAGCCTGCATACTGGCAAAATCCAGTAGAGTATTAAAGCATCACCCCGCTTTTTGCTAAAAATCACATTTTCAAAAGAGCTTATTTCTATAAAATATGAAGAAACAGATCTATACTGCAAAAAGCTCAATATCTTTGATTATCTGGTTCTCTGGTACAGCAGAAGCTACCTAGGCTCTTAATTTAGTATTTGCTTCCAAGACACTAAGGAATTTGTCATAGCTCCTGAAAGTCACACCTGAGTTTTATTGAAGTTCAGTCATTGGTGACAAAACTGCACCCAAAAATTAAAGGAATTAAATTAAAACAGTAAGTATTATGGTATAAATAATGGTATATCCTTCTTCAAAAAATTCACATTTCCAAATTCTTCTTTCAGCATAATCAATCCAAAGTTGGATTGATACGGTTTTATTTTAAAACAACCATGGCATGGTTGTCATGATACGTCTGCTGAAGAAAACTGGAGAGTAAATTTTTATCCATGTAAATCACCATTTTCCAACACCTTCTGTACCTTTACAACTTGTTTGAAGAATGTGCTAACAATCAATGTCTCAATGTTCTTTTACAAAATTTAACTTTGTACTGCACCCTTTCTATGATAATTAAGCTTCTGGCTGCTTACTCATTAAACCCAGAGGAAATGGAAAGAAAAAAGGGACAGTGGGGAGGGCAGCCCACTGCCACATCTGCTAAGGAATTTTCTTACATTGTTCTTCCATACTGGAAGTAGCTGGAAGCTACTCAGGTTCAATGGTGTGACGTACTTGTTAAATTAGAAATTAAAATAATCTTTCCCTGCGCATCCCCGGCGTGATTCACAGAGCCCCATTTCCTCCGTCACGTTAGCTCCAGCTGAAGGAACGCTGTCATTAGTGAATGACTGAGCTTCGGAGGGAATGAGTGGGCAAGGGATAATTGCAGCTCAAGGCTGAGTGTTCTCACTGCCACCCTGTCATGGCAGGGAGGAGCCGCCGCTCCTCCAATTCTGGTGATTTGTGTGCCCATGGAGGAGCCACGGAGAGGAGAGGTGGGCAAGGGCACCAGGAAAGCAGAACCCCTGTCCAGCACAAAATGGGAAATGGGAAATCAGATTCCGACCATCCGACACTCTGGAGGTGGGCATCGCTTTTGCTCATTGTTCCTTCTACCCACAGATTTTACCACATCACTTCACAGACTGATAGGCCAGATGCTCAAACTATGTGATCTAATTATGCAGAACATTATGTTTTGAAATGAGCAATTTATATTGGAAAGTGCAGACTGAAAATCCTTTGATTTCAACACTCTTCTAAACACAAGCCTGTCATTTATTGTGTATATGGCATTCCTTTTTATGAAAAAGTATTCTTGTAGTTAATTTTTTGTGGTGTTTTTGCTTAGATTTCCCCAGGGCAACAACCAAATTAATATGTTCCTCATGGGAAAACACATGTTGGTAATAACACTGTAGATAAATTAGGTAGATAACCTGGAATCACAGTCAAAAGTAATCAGATCAGTGCTGAGTTCTGAGACACAAAATGGGAAGTTTTGATTTCTGTAATATTTCTAAATTAGGTTTCCTTGTACGACCTAAAGAAAGTATTGTAGAAGACTTTACACAGAGCACCTGTGCTAGTGAAAAGAGATTTTCTTTGCTACATAAAGAATAAAATTTTAGTTTTAACTTCAAAATCCGACATTTGAAGTGCAGAGTCTCAGGAGGAGTAGATTTTTCTGAGCTACAAACCCAGCCTAGCACTAGAAGAGCAGAGATCTAGCAGTGCATAAATGGTACATCTTCACCTCCACCTGTTTCTTTTAACTGCAGTCACAAATGTGACTGTTAACCAATGGAACGTTCACCTTGAGCCACAGAACAGCAAAGCCTCTTCTTCCCTAAATTTCATGTGCTCTGTTATAGCCTATTATGCTGTCCACGACCCCTGAGCCACTCCTGATAAATCTTCCTCTATTTTGTACTTAGAGTCTCTGGACATCCAAGACAGTTATGTTTTCCCTCCCTTATATGTTTACAGCTTGATTCTCCTCTCTTTACAACAGTGTAAATCAAGGGCCACTCCAATGAAATCAGCACTGATGTAAAAGAGGCATTAGAGATATATCAGACCCATTGTTCAGATTATATTTAAAAAAAAAAAAGAAAAAAAACCCTGTTATGGTCAGACATCAGATGAGTGAAAAACACCTCCTTCAATATTAGATATTGTTACAAGTAATTCAAATTTTGCTGATTATTCCTCATTTTCACGTACTGAGCTACCTATGTAATATATACTTCATTTCCTATCCTTCTGGAGAGATTGGAAAGGATTTGTTCGCATGACTGTATGTGCCAAGACAGACAGACAGGAGTGACAGCACAAAACATAAATTAACTCACTGTCTTATTTTATAATTAAGTGCCATTTAATACGATCCATTTACAGGAAGAAAATAGTTTCTTAGTATGAGTGGGTGCAACAAAGATTATGAGGATCTGAATACATATATTTATAGAGAGAAGACAATTTCTTCTGTTCTTTCAAGTCCAAAAAAATATGATGGAAGAAAAAGATAAGTCTCGAATTTCAAGAGAGGCAATTCTTTGTGATGATGGAAAGTTTTCTGGCCCCTGCTGCCAGCTCTTCACAGCCACCAAGAACCCCTGAGAAATGGGGGAGCCTCAAGCTCCATTTTTTACAGCCCACGACACCATCCCACCATGGTACAAGTCTGCCATTATAGTGCTTCTAAAACCAGCAAAAAGTACCCCATGATCAATTATATCATGTGTAAAATAAAGAAAATGCACTTTATAAAATCTTTATAACATTGCTGTCTTGGTGTATGACACCTTCCGGAGCACCTCTAAATAAGCATTTGGGAAAAGCAATCTGAGTAAATGGTTTTAAAGACAGGTTATTTATTTATTACACAAGACACAACTTCTCACATTATTGCCTCAAGTAAAATGAATGCTGATAATGCTCCCGTCTCTGAAACTGAACACATTTATATTAAAAATGTAGAAAGTACAGTATACACTGAGGTGCAATCTATTGACTGTGTCAGTAATAGCAGCTTTTTCATTTTTCCCCTTGTAATAGAAGTCATTGCTTGCATTCAGAATGTATTGTCAAGCTTTATTAATCTCAGCACAGAGGCCATCCTGGGCCTTGAAAGCTATTGTTTTTTTTTAAAAAGAGATGGTATTCTTTTTCTATGGCCTACTCGAGATCTATTTCAGATCTGTCATAAAAAGAACCTTCAAATTACAGCACAACTTAAACAACATTTAATGATCAGCGGTGTGTTTAAAGTCTTCCTTGAAAAGCTTGAAAATGAGTTATAATATTTTCAATTTAAATAAAGAGTTTCCTTGCAGGTTGGCAATAACATTGTAAGACGCTTGTCTCATTATTCTCAAAATAAATGTGATTATAAGCTATGGAAGGTGATATTCTGAGCACAGCTGAATGCATGATCTCGAGGAAGGATTGAGGAACATTCCCCTTTGAGCTCTGCAGACAGAGCAGTCACTCTGGTGTCTTAATTCCAGAGCTGAAATTCTGACCCTAGCGAGGTCATTGGCATTTTCCTATCTACAAGGTTGTTTGGTTAGGTTTTTCTTTCTAAATCTATGAGTGCACAGAGGAAGTAGTTATACCACAAGCAACTCTAATAGGATTTGGACTGCTCTGGTGCGAAGCTGAAATGCCAGGCAAGCCTGCAGGATGGAGGAAGGGGGGAGTTGTTGTAAGGTATAATATCCCCATTGTATTTGCACTTGGGTTTTCTCTAAAGGGGAAGGATGCAATGGCATAGGATACACCAGTAACCCTTCAACAGTCATAATTTATATTCAGACTTACTACAGACATAAATCTCCTCCCTATTTTGCAGCATTAACAGTGTAATATTCTTACAGAGGATGTCTGCATTTCTTGTCCAATAACCTCTGAGGTTCCAGAGACAAAGGACCTCACAACCATTTCAAACACCCCTGACCTACCCACATCCTTGGTCCTGCGTCTGTTCCAAAAATTACTTTGTCAAGCGATTCGCATGAAAGATCCTACACAGTTCTTATGGCCCTGAACAAGGACCAAATTTCAGCCAATATTACTAAAATACAGGAACTTGTGCCGCGTGCGATGGTTGAATTCAAACCCATTAATAGAAATATAGAGTGGTAAAGACCCTGAAATATGAGAACACCATTTTAATTGTTCTATCCATAGTCTGAATTGTCTTTGGCATGACCATGGGCTTCCATCTCCTGCTGTCTCTGGAGAAATGGTATAAGTATTTTCTAGCTTTTAGTGAGACAGCGCAAAAATTTATGGTGGGGCTTGCAGTTTTCTAGCTTTACATGCAGGTGGCATAGGCAGGGTTATCAACTTGTTCTTGCTTCTTGAATATAAAATAAAATCATTCCCCACAGCCAGGTAGCTGCTGCTGGAACCCAGTCCCTGTAAAAGCCTAATGGTTTGTGTTTAGCGAGTTAATAGAAGCACAGAACAAGATTTCACTCTGCATCTTTCAGTTATTAAGTCATGTTGGAAATTAAAAAAAAAAAGGCAACTCAATAACAAAGTACTGAGATTTAAATCTTGCAAGGGATGTGCACAAAATGAAATGGAAAATCAGATGCAACTAATGAAATAAAAGCCAGCTCAAATGCACTGTGATTTACAATTGAAATTTGATAAGCCAACAAGAGACTATACAATAACTTGGGCACTTTTTTTAGGCTTGATTTTAAAGTTTTCTTTTAAAATGCTGAGGGTAGTTTCAAAAGCTTAATACAAGATTCAGATTCAAAGCAATATGAAAGAAAACTACTGTTTTGGTATAAAAACTACTGTGTCTTGGTATAAAGCTGGTTAATTGGAAGTGCTCTTCACAGGGAAAAAAACTTTATGTCATTACACTAGAAGACAATAACTTATTACTAAGTTGGCACCTTCCCATTTAATAAATTTATTTCCTATTTCTTTGGGGGTCAATATTACTGACATTCAATCAACACACTTTCCAGGAATGGGCTGCAACTTCCTTGCACCATGCCTTGCATATAGGTGGCACTAAAGGTGTGCAATGAGTTAGTGCAACCTATTTATTATTTTCGAGTTTTTAACCTATTTTATTTAAGGTACACACTATGCATAGCTCAAATATTGCCACAGTTTATTATATTTGGTTTTGCACATTTTGCAGACATGAAGGATTATAAATTCCAGAAATCAGTTCTCCTTCGAGTTGGAATTCAAGAAATACATAGGAGTTTGGTACACGGTTTTCTTCTTGAAAATAAAAGGTATCCTTTACTAAACCTTTGGTCTATGAAAATCTGAGTGCTTTTCTTCCATATGAATTGCAAAATCACACCTTAAATAAATGTGTTGAGCAGCCTTTGAGAATAATTTATACTTTTTTCAAAATGAACTCACATGCAAAAAAGAAGTTTTGCTGCAGTTACAGAGAGTAAGGGCACTTTGTCTGTTTAATACAGGGAATTGCTGTTGAAGTCAGCAAGAAATTTTTATGCCAAAGAACTGTAGAACTGAATAAATTTTGGGTAATTTGAGAATTCAAGTAATCAAAGCACTACCATATACTCAGTTCCTTCCAGACTGAGTACATGATGACAATATCCTGTTTTACTGCTTTATGAGATGCTGAGAAAAATTTCAAATTCTAGGAAGAACTTGTAGTATTAAATACCACTAACAGCCTTTAACAGTATACATTGATGGAACAACACTTTGATGTCTTCATTTTGGCCACAGCAACTCTTTTTATATTTTTTAATTTATCTTGATTGATAATTTTTTTTGCCTTTCAATTTTCAGCCTCAGCATTAGTGAATATGTCATATACTGATTAAATCTACTGTGAAAGTATTTTTTATTGAAACTATACACTAATTTGCACATAAAATATAGAATATATATAGGAATATCTACATATGTAAGAAAATACGTCTTTTTAACTGAAAAAGACAACTTCCTGAAGAAATAGGTGCCTAAGACAAGTGAACAGATAATACTTGAACTTAATTTGCCACTTGAGCTTTGCAACAAGTTTAATCAACTCAAAGAGGACTCTTCAAAAGCACTGAACACTACAGGTCTATAAATGCCATTCCACAGGCTAAAGGTAGAGCTGATGATAAAGGCATTGTCTTCTGCTGGATGCTGTCAGATTAAACTGCGTCTATTCACTAGGAAAAGCAGTGAGACTTCACCATCTGTGAATCCTGCTGAGAATAAAAGTAATTTGCAAAGAGAATAAGGTGAGAAACTGCTATCAGACAGTGCTGAGGAGAGCAAGTGTGCCACACAAACTATTTCCTGTACACAAAGTGAAAGAGAAGGGAATTAAAAACTCCAGATCACTTTCCAAATTACTGGAACATTTGCTGAGGGTGGTGGGGAAGGTGCTTACCTGATATTAGGCTTTATTAGGTGCAGAAGTAGGATGTAGAATAGGAAAGGTGTTAATTTTAACATGGAAAGATTCTTACAATCACACGTGAATTAACTGATCTAAAAGGAACGAAGCAAGTAGTAATGGCCATTAAAGCTTCAAATGTTTTTCTGTTGTTTGAGAAGCACCCTGGTCCCCTGTGTTTGTCACAGGGCTGAGTGTTCTGATCACAATTACTTTCCTCCATAGGTAGCAACAACTGCTATCATAGAGTTTTTGGACAGTCGAGCACTCCCTGCCCAGTGTGGAGGGTCCTGTGCCTGAGTCCCACAGCTCTCCAAACCCAATCTTTGGCTGGCAACCTCTGTCCCAGCACTACATTGTTGTGTCGTGGTGGCAGAAATAAAAGGAAAATAAGAAAGGAGAAATAGTTACTACCCAATACCAGGGTGTAAACTATCCATCCTGTCATATTTATTAAATGCAAAACTCATATTTTTTCATAGAGCTAAAGCTATAGTAAGGCCTATGAGTTCAATATTCCCTTTCTTTAAAAAAAAAACCACCCCAAGAGCTAGGATTACAGTTCTTCCTCCTTTTCCTCCAGCAAGGTAAAAGATGCTAATGTAAAAAGGCAGAACAAATGGGCTCTTTATTTTTGCAGGACAAAGAGCATTTGAACTCCATCAGTGGCTCTTTGACTGCCTTCAAAGCTTGTCTCTGACTAAATTAAAGCCTCTGCTCGCTTCTGATTTGTAGCACACTGTAGGCTTTCCATTGCACTAGCAGCTAGATGCATGTAATAGCTACCTTACAATAATACAGCTAATGAAAAAAATCAGAATTAAGATTTAGGAAGGGCTATGTCCTCACTCGATGCAAAGTAGCGTAGCTCCCCTAAGATCAATTTTTATTATGCCACTTTACAGTGGCTCGGAATCTGCCCCCTAATTCAATGAGCTAGCTCAGAGAGAAAAGTCTTAACCTTATCCTGTATAACCAGGGTGGCACATTTTGAGGTCACTAATAACCTGAAATAGTTTAACTGGAATTAAAGTGATTCTGTGAAGTTAGAAAAGCACAATTTAGCAGATGAACCAGTGAAATTGGCCCCAAAGTAGGAGACCACTGATCCTCATCTCACTTAATTTAAAAGGCACTCCTGTGAAATCTGTGAGGTTATCTGGGTACAAAAAGCCCCCAATCACAACAATAAAGAGGAGAGCAGAAAAGCACACGGAAACCATTTACAGGGCCATGCTCCTGATGTATTGGCACTTCAACATCATAACATTACAGTGACTGGTTAACACCTAAGAATTTACATATGGGGGGTTAAGGGGTGAACACACGCCATTGAAATAAAAACATACATTTATTTTCCCTTTTCTCACTGCAAGGCTGCCGCTGCACTCCTGAGTGAGGCAGAGTTGTACCTGCTGGAAGATCTTGCTGCAGGAAGATGAAAAAAGTGACCTCTGAGCAACCTGTTTTAGGTGTGAGAAGGGGAGAAACAGCACTGGTTTACCCCATATTTTTCCTACACATGAGCGTAAAGTGACAGGATTAGATGGGCATTGTTCAACTAAAGCAAATAAATTCACAATTTACACCCAAACTACATTCAGTCTACTTATATCAGCATCATCCCAGTTTTCAAGCAGGTTACACTACAGCTAATAAGTTTTGAAAATGCTTTAAAATCACTCATTGATTTTCATTAAAGAAATCCAAATACCAACTCATGAGAAACTCCCTAATGATAACTAAAACAATAACCTTGAAATGCTGTAGTGTTTTCTTTTAGGCGGTGCAGTTTACCTTGTCTTCAGTGTTTAGAAAATGAGAAAATATTTCAAGGAGATGAGCCTCAATGGAGATAATATTTCTAGAGTAATACCAAGCACTCTTATGATGAGAATATCCTTGAAAGAATTCACTCACAAACGCAAGGCTGTTCCCAACAATTTAAAGTTTCAAGATGGTGAAGAGAGAAAACAGAGGTGAATGTTCTTTTGGACTCATAAGAAATAAAGCTAAATTGCTAGAATTGGAGCAATAAGAATAATAAAAGCTCCATACAGGAGTCATGTGCAAGGTTATTTACCACAGGCACTTATTAAAATCATGAACGCAGGACCAAAGTAGCAAAGATTCACTGGAGGCTGCAAATCAGGAATGGAAAACCTCTACATGCACTTCATAGAGAAAAAGAACAACACGTTGTCAAACCTATTTAAAGCTATATTTTATCATCTGTTTTATTTATTCATTGTATTATCACTGAAATGATGAGTTCTAAAGCAACTGATTATTTCACTGCTGTCATTTAAAACTGTGCAGTTTGAAAGAGACATTAGGACAGCAGTATGCTGGGAGACAGAAGAACATATGAATCATAAATAAAAGAGAAAACATACATGCTTACTGTGTGTCACAATTTTGAAATAAGTTGCTTTGGCACAGCCATGAGACAAATCCTTCCTGGAGGTAACAGAAGGGATTAGTAATTACATCAAAATATTAATGTCCCAGTTGACTTCAGTGCCCAGCAGGCAGATGCTTTTCCAAAAGTCTTGAGAACTCATGTGTTACCATATGAAATCCATGAGCTGAGCAATAAGCGGTAGGAGGAACTGGATTGCTTCTTTTCTCCCCTTCCTACTCTATTACACTGCATACAGTGGAGTATCTGTATAGACTTCATGGCTCAATTAGTGCATGAAATTAGCAGAAACACCTGCAGGATAAGGTCCTTCTACATTTACCATAAACATGGATACTGGGCTAGTTATTCAATGAAAAGGAAATTCGATACCTTCAACTGCCCAAATCCATGGTTTGGCCAGCAAATAAGGTTTACTGTAATTTTACCCACTCCAGAAATCAGGACATTTACTTATTAAAGCATAAATATTAACCTCTTCAAATATAAATCCCATTAATCCAGCTGGGCTGGGATTTCATTTGAAGGGCACAGTTTGGATGCTCAGCATTGCAGAGGTCTGCACATTGGGGTCTTGGCACTCTGCAGAGAGGGAACCAAGGGGAAGGACAAATTTCTTTCTGCTCCCAGAGCTTGACAAACCACAGGCACTCTGCAGAGAGGGAACCAAGGGGAAGGATGAATTTCTTTCTGCCCCCAGAGCTTGATAAACCACACACAAGTTGTTGCTTCCAACCACATGTCCCTGCAGCACAGCAGACACAAATCCTCCCCAAGCTCTCTGCCCTGCTCCTCACCTGCCCCATTCGCTTAATGGTACTTTCAAAATGTTCCAAGTTTTGTGTCTTGCTGCTCATAAAGCACAATAAAAGGAATAGTGTCTTATTACCCAGCAGCCACAGCAGAGCCCTGTTTGTTCCTGCAAAGTACATTTCAATTTGCTTTTTAAAGGGAATGTTTTGTTCCTAATGATACCGGGCTAATAATCCTGAAGGTTTGTTTTTCAGGTAAAGCACTAGAAGTGTAACCAAAATGCCTTTATTAAGGCCTTTATGTTGTGGTGTTTTAAAAAAAAAAAAAGTATTTCTGTTGTGGAAAGACCAATACACCCACAGCCTTAAGCAGTCTGCAGTTCTCTGAGCGACTAATAAACAAATAAACAGGTTAGGTTTTTAACCCATTCACTTCCATATATGCAAATCCATGAAGAGCCATCAAACAGAAGTTTCTTTGGCTTCTATAAAGTCTGTACTCAAAACATTTCAAATTAAGAGGCTCTACCTCAGCTCAAATCAGCTCACATCACCTATGAATGCAAGTAAATAAAATGTGTATTTTGATTGAGGTGCCAGTCTTTCCTGTGATCACTCACATTTCCTGCTGTCTAAATTGATTAATAGTCTATTTACTGGGAAATTTGCTGCCTAAAAGTTGCAAGTGACAGCTTAGAGTTTTCTGAAGGCTCCTGGTTGCCAGTCCTCGGACTTCTCACTGTTACAGGTCATTCCACCTACATGTTGGTACACTCTTCGTGATATTTTGCTGCACAGCACTAAAAAAGCAGCTGTACACATGTGAACAGGCATACAATCTTGTATTTCTAAGATCTCAAAAAAAGTTTTATCTTCTCCAGCTCTGTCAGTCACAGAAGAGAGCTCAATTTATACCTGAGTGCCTCAAGCATTGCAAATTACTCCACTCCCCCTCCCATTTTCTCAGCAGATTCTGTGAAATATTGAAGCTCGGCCGTAACCGCGGCTCTGTGTGTGATTGCTCCAGGCTCCGGAGTGCCGAGGATGGAGGGGGCACCCGAACAATGTAAACTCACTCTAAAAATGCCTCATCTGTCAGGATGGGAACTTATCTCTGTCGACTCCCTGGCTCTTTGCCTTGAACGCTCCACGAGCGATTTTGTGAAATATTTTCTCTGAAACCACCGAGGCTGCAATTTCTCAGTGATCTCACTGAAAACTGGAAAAGAACACGGCGAAGTCAAGCTCTCCAAGGGTGCAATCCCTGTCAGTTCAAGCTCAGCCCATGCTGAAGAGCGTGACCAGTCTGGGAGCAAGGTTCACACCACCCTGCAGGATTCAGCTGAATCCTGAATTCAGCTGAATTTCATTTTCCATGCAATAAGGAGGAATTATGTGGTGTCTCTGTCTTACAGCAGGCACACACACAAACAAAATCTGTGGACAACTGAAAATTAAAGGAACATATTTCACTTGGCTTCCAGCTTCAGTTTGTCACTAAATTCCTTTGAAATAAGGCTTTAATTTCAATGGCCCTCCAATGATTAACCATTTTCTCTAGTTTCGTGTTTTCTGTCATCAGTATATTCTGACTTACTTTCTCCACATTGTTTAGAAGTCTCAGATTAGCTCAATAGCTGGTGTTGTGTAGCCATGTTTTCCCCAAAGGATTTGAAATCTTGGTTATAATCAACAAGGGAATAAAACAAAGAATAAGAGAGACAAACTAAAAAATTATTCTAGAAACCTTTCCATAGAGTTAAGTGCCGATCTCACACTTGTAGGGTTGTTATTTACAAGTCTTATAAGTAATTTTAAAGGAGCTTTTAGAGGCAGAATACAGTGTTATTCATTTCCACCAGGAAAGAATAGGAATGGGCGAGGGAATTCTCTTTTAGATACGATGAATTTAGCTTAAAACTAAACAGTCACGTAAGATCTCTGGCATTGCTGGGGTGTTAGTTTGGACAGATGACAGGATGATGGATAAGGTTTTGATTCAGCAGCACAGAACAGTTTTTTTAAGCCTGTTGCAAATAAAACCAATCAAAGATGACTCATGGTGGGAAAAGAGAAAGCAAACAGGACATATAGCTGTAAAAAACCCTCACAGAAAGCAGGATGACATCAAAGAAGGGCTTCCTGGAAAGCAGTCTAAAAGAAGAAGAGGAAGAAAAGGAAGAAATCAGCTGTCTTGACAACTGTCAAGTGGTCCAGGCTAAGAATGAAGAGCTCATCCCGAGGTTTTCCTAGGAAATGAACATGTTTTCATTAACATAAAGGAAATACAGAATGGACATTTCGTCCAGAGCTCCAGAAGAGAAGTCCTAGACAACATTTCGAAACACACTGCCCATGAGCTGAAGATGGAAAGAAGAGGGAGGTGGAGAAGCTGTGAGAAAAAACTCAGCACACGTCCGTGGAGCCCTGCAAATTCCACTTGGTCTGTCTTTTCTTGGTGTTCATGTGCCTTCTCCAATCAGCAAGACTGTCAGAAGTAAGTACACAACTCTGAGAAAAGCACCCTCTTACTTAACTATTTTTGCTGTAAATTCAGCAAGAAAATAAGCGCCAAATGATTCCCCTATAATAGCTTCAAGGAAAATGCATTTTCTCAGATGTCAATGTGGGGTTTTGTAAATATTGCTATTTACAGACTGGGCTGCACTTGAAACTCTAAGAAAAGTCACAATTTGGTTCTAGGATCCTTGAAATGATATTTTAAAAATGTCCTTCCCACCTCTCATAATGCTCTTCTCAGGGACAGTGTTAACTGCATGCAGATAATGTGGTGTGTAGGTGCCTTGTCTGTTAGCAGCAAAGTACCCATGTATAAAATATTCTAGCCTGATTTGATAAATTAGAAAACAAAGTAAACTAGACAGGTAATTAAAAGTAATAAACCAGGTTTAATTGGTTGAGTAACCATGTAGAAATTCAGTGCCAGCAGCAAAGGTATAAAATACAGCAACTTGGGTTTTGATGTCGTAAGTATCCCTGATGCTGTTGAGCCACAGCAATTTCAGATACCGTGGGGAAGCTCCTGCTTCATTACTATGAATGTGGAAATCATTATCACACCTCATTCTATACACTTCAGTAAAATATGCAGCGCAGATAACTGACGTCCCAGACATATCAGGAAGGTAATTAAATAGCAGGCACTCAAGAAATATTGCCAATGAGGCCCAAAAGGCATTTTTATTTTCCTGCTGGGCGAGTTAATAAGTGGCCTGATGACCCCATCTCACAGCAATACAGCGTTAAATTTCAATAGGAGTGATGACAAGCTTCCATAAATAAAAACATCCATTTGGAACAGCTCCCCACTAGACAGGGGTTAGGTGAGGCACCTGGCTGGCGTGAGGACTTGCAGCTAAGAGCTTTATCCTTCAATGCCACCACAAAGCTCCAGGAAACTCACACAGTCAGCTCTGTCCAGAAGCAGTGGATGTTCTTAAAGCTCGCTGATCTCCTGAAGGCCACAGCTAGATAGTAAAGTTAAAGCTGTCAAATTACATTAAATGTGACACCATTCCCTTTTGACTCTCTCAGCAGAAATGCAGTTGGAGCAGCAGCACAGACGGGCCGGGCGCCGAAGGTGGGTAACCTGAGGAGCACGAGTGTGATGGGAAATATAACGAGTAACTCCAAAGTTATTGGCTCATTAACAATGCCCTACAGGAAAGAATTTTCTGTCTAATAATAGAAGGAGCACAAGCACAGATTCTCAATATGATCTGAAGCCTGTTTAATTCCACTGCTTTGGGAGTAGGGCTCTTGATTTCTCCCTTTCTCTGTCACTTACATAATTTGGGCACTGAAGTGCTAACTCTATTATATGGTTCAACATGAAAATGGAGACTTTTTTTCAAGCTTCATTAACATACTGTTGCAAAAATTGGCCTCAACTGAAGCTCAGTCATTTTCCACGACTCACAGTCCCTAGCACAATTTGTTGCTGAAAATAATAAGATGAATTTTTTAAAGGCAAAAACAGGATTACAAAATACCATGTGTGATTCAAAATGGAGAATTCAGAACAGATGAAAACTCTACAACATAATTCATCTGAATAGTATTCCTTTTGGGCCACTATGCTAAATTTAATACTAGCCATAGCACTGCTATGCCAAAACTGGCCTGAGAAAACAGTCCAGATTTTGCCCAGTCAGGTCAGCAGCACCTTCCAGAGATTCAAACTGTCTATCCCAAAATAATGACCTAAATTTTAAAGTTACTGTGAGAATAATGTTTCTACATCCTAAAAAATTCTGACTGCATCTGTTTTCACAGGGACCAAAGAAAACTACATTTTCTAAATCAAAGGTATTGCAAATCTCAATCTAATAAAAAAACCTAGGAAAATAAATCATCTGCAGTTTCAAAGGCAACATCTCCTGATTACTGAACTCAAGCAAATGTTTCTGTCTTAAAAACAAGTTTATACTTCAGGTTTCTCTGAATATACATGCAAAGTGGTTTCATTTGGGTATGAGTCACATTTTTAATAAGAGAAAAAAAAAGAATCAAGAAGCAGCTTTTATTTTTCAGTGATTGTGAGAAACCAAGAGAAAATAGATTACATGTATTCTACCCAATTCAAGGCACATGTATTCATTATTCATTTTTATTCTGAAGGTGCTATTTTTGATAACTTATCTTGTTTTTCATACATGTTTGCACTCTCCAGCAGTGAAATAATTGCACTGTCAATAACAGAGATAACTCACTGAAAGAATGATGCTGTAATGGGAATAATGACATTATGTCTCATGTATCTTAACTGATTATAATTAGCTAAACATTTACTACATGCTAGCAAGAGAGAATTGACACACAGAACCAAAATCCTTATTACCTAATGCCATGTACATCTTGGGAAGTGAATATAAACAGAAAATATCATCACAGTGCCATATACATCCTTCAGCACAACTAAGTTTTCCAAACAACCTGCTTTAGCCAAGTAAAATTCTGATTTAGAAAAGAAATGAGACAAGATGCTACTTACTCAACAGAACTTTATCTTACGTGAATGCACAGAGTGACAGGCGATTCCTGACTCCTTTATTTTTACTTCTCTCCAGCCCCGTGCTCCTTTCAGGCTTTACGGATCCTAAACAGCGAAGTCAGAGCAGGCGGGGTAGAACTAATGAAGGCTCTACCTGGATGTGCTGGTTTTGTTGGCACAGTCCATACTCTTAACCCCTGGCAGCCCAACTGGGTGCTGAAATGCTGTACTGGAAGCTTCTGAGAAGGCATTTGTAGGTAATTAAGAGTTTGTACCAGATTTGGGTTAAAATGCAAAAAAATCAATGCATTTTAGCTGCGAGACAGAGTCTGAGACTCTGCAGCTTTAGAACTGAATGGATTTGCGGTGGTAATGACAGGGGAGCAGCAGGCATGAGGTGACACAGTGACATCAGTGCCCTCCCTGCCCTGGATGGATCTGCAGCTTGGTCTTTGTCCAACACTCACATGTTCCACAGAAGCCTTTTCAGAAAACAAGATGTACAAACAGAAGTAGCACCTCTAGGACAAGCAGAATGATCCTTTGTGCTCTAATAAGCATTGGAAAGACTTTGTCTAGAGAACCGTCTCTGCTTTTGGACACCACTTCCCCAGACAGGAACTAAAAGGAGAGAGAACTGTTCAGGGAACAGCAGCAGTGACAAGAAATAATGCAAAATGAAATGTTTCAGCTTTAATGTTAAGGAAAAAGGTATAAAAGAGATTTGATAATATGTAAATGACTCCATTTAATCCCTCCTTCATGGAAGGCAACATCAGGAATAAGTGAATCAAGAGAGATTTTGGATAATAAATAGGAAAAAAATATCTAAACATAAGGAGAGTTATACAAAGCCATCTCCTCTCTGGAAGATTACAAAGATGGATGTTGACACCCATCAGGAATGACAGAAACGTGGCTGATCCTATTTGGTGCAGATGAATGAATTAGACAACCTCAGGGAGCCTGACTCTTGAGACTGCTCTTGAAATACCTACAAATGGGGAGTCTCTTAAATAGTATCCAAATGCATATATAGGTCTCAATAGCACTGCAGCAGACTTCAGGGATTTGATTTTGTAATATACTTAAGAAAGAGGGACCATATCAAGACATGAGTTCCTTCCATTTTTAAAAGAAATACTGGGTAAATCTGGGGGTTGAAATTCTCAGTTGTAGACATATCAATTAATGATGGAGCTTGAGACCAAACAGAAAAAAGCCTCCAAAAGGGACAGTTTTGGATTAGCAGGACTGTCTCAAGTTCATAGGACTGGTGGGCAATTGTTAGGAGAAATCTACAAGCTGGCTTCAAAAAAAAGATCTGTAATTTTCCATTATCACTTTTTCAGTAATGTTTTCTCTATTAAAATAACATCTGTTGATTAATTAAACACCTTAGCATAATAATCAATGCACAAAAGAAAATGCCTCCAATATTGATTAAAGCTTCCTTTGAAAACCCCTCTGAGCTCTTTAATCACAGTTTGCAGGGAGATGGTATTTTCTAGAACAAAACAGAACTGCATAGCAAGTGTGAAAGTGTGACAGAAGAAAGGTACAAAATATGTAACTGTTTAGCTGAGGATGTTGAAACAAAGCATGTTCAGCAAGGAATAATGTGACGGGTAATTTACAGTGATCTGATGGAAGCTGACTGAATGCCAAATAACCTGGTTTAGTCACTTTTTTTTTTTCCTTCCAGATACTTTGAGTATCTTTTTTCAAAGCTGGCTGCAATTGACACATTAGATTAGTTACAAGATCATCTGCCAGGAACAAAGAGGGATGAATGTTGATGTTTCTGTTTTTAGGGCCATCCAGGAGTAATGGGCTTGATCCTCCCTCTAAGATACAAGTACAGAAAATTATGAGCCTCCATGTGAGGCTGATAGCAGCTTTTGCACGCTTTTCCTCTTTTGGGAACTAATTCCCTAAAGAATATACATGAATTAATAAATATTTGGATGAAATGCAAAGACTTTGGAGGACAAGCTGGGAATATTGCTGGCTCTGGCCACTGAAAGCCACAGAAAGACTCTTGATGACTTCCACAGATATTAGATTAGAATTAGAGAGACTTGGTTTTTTAATTCCCCCATCTGAAAATCTTTCTGCTTAAGTAATTAACAAAAAATGTCTTAGATTGGCCATGCCAGGTTTGTGCCTCTAACATTAAGGAAACTACTTCCTAGAAAATCAAATTGTTAACATGACAAATTATTATAAATTTCAAATTTTTCCTCATGTCTCAAAAATGCTTTAATTTTATAGAGCAGTTGAGGAAAGTCCTCTATGCAAGATTATAGAGGTACAACAAACCCACATAGCCTTTTATATAACATTTTGTCTATGTCCAGATTGGGACAAATTATGCCAGAACATAATTCAGTATATCCAGAGAATTAGGAAGCAAAATTGTTCCATATATTTTAGTTATTCCCAATTTTTGTAAAGGCATGGCAATTGCAATTCAGATTTCTTCTTCCATATTATTAATTTCAAGTCAATTATAATGCAATGAAGTTACATGGTCTGTTAAATATTGCTCTGATGAACACTTCTCCTTGGGGCTGTTTTTCTGAGAAACAGGGAATGTCTATGGGACTGAAAGGTACCTTCCCATAAAACTATGATTCTGGAAGGCCACTGCCCCTTCCTGTGTTATGAACCAGAAAGGCAACCTTTTTAGCTATGATCACAGCATTCTACACAGATATGACAAAAATGCCAACCAAAACCTGCAAACATACAATTACCCAGTGCAGCAACTCCAATTATTTGCATAAACATTTCTGTTTGGTACAGTCCTCCTCTTTCTGTCACCAATGCCCTCTTTTTACAGATGAGCCCCATACAGTTCTGTTTATCTTCTGTCTTTTTACCTACAATGCATTCACTAGTTCCAGTGGCTTTCCTGAAAGCATGATGACTTTTCCTGTACTCTAGTAAAAATATATCCCCACAAATCAAGAAGAAGCAGGCTCATACTAAGTGGTTGAGAAGATTTACATTCTATTGCTAACTCAGTTATTACTCTGCTGAAAACCCCATAGCATCAATATAATGAATCCCTCAACCTCTGCTGCTAGCACAATTTTTCTTCCCAACCTCATTGGCTCCCAACTTTCTGCTTGACCTTTTACAATCTGTGTGTGGCAGAGCTTCATTACAACCTTTTAATGATGCACAAATGGCACACAACACCAAGGTCACAGCACATCCCCTGTGAAAACTTCTCCAACACCTCCTGAACAGGCAAAGAGTTTTCTTATAAAGAGACAGTTCAGTGGGGAAACAAAACTTTAGGATTTAGCATGAGTCTCGACAGCTACTAATTCCCACCAAAAATGGCCATGCCATAAAATGAGTATCTGCTCCCCTAAAAGTTTTTTTTGTCATAAAAGTTGATGCCTGAAGCTGTCAGTGACCAAATGAATAAAATACCTCATCAAGGAAACTCAGAAAAATTGCAGTGCCTTTCTGTGTAAAAAGATTACTTAAATCTTAAAAATATTTAAAAAATATACTAAGGGGTTAGCAACATTCATCCATGCAGAATATCAGAAATTTTTCTAATGTCCCAGCAGTCAAATGACTATCAGATGATGAATTCTATCCCAAATAATCCCCAGCTTTTTGTTAACACAGTTCAATCTCTGTTCTGCAATTTTCCAACTGGGATGTAGGGATACTAATACTTAATCCTGTTTCAAAAGTATTTCAGGTTTTTTGTATTGAGAGTCCTATATAAATGCAAAGCATCTTGCAATTCGAGCATGTAGACTGTAAAGCACATTATTCAGTATTGGTTAATGCAAAGTCACTGCATACATACATATATTGCACCTCAGTTACTGCTGAGGCAGAGTACCATGTTGCAAATGAATATTTAATATTTCCTTATATGCTTTTTGTATATGAGGCAATTAATGCTCAAACCCGTAGAATTATACCTGAAGTTACCTACTAGGCAAGAGTGTGCTCTTTTACTTAAGGCATTTTGATCTTCACTTTGTAATACATATATATAGATATATGTATATATAATAGATATTTCCATTCGCTGTATGCCGGTACCTGCATACAAAGGTACACTCAATGCACTTTCCTTGCTCAGTTCTTCTCTCTCTTACAATGTGGGAAATTAGGAATAACAAGCAATTCAGCACAGGCAGACATTCCACTGTGCAGCTAATCTGTGAGGAGATTTAGGACCCACACTAACCTGTGTCTCATGGCGTGCCACTAAAGTCACAGCGTTCATAGAATCATAGAGCACTTCCAATGATGAGGATCCACAGCTTCTCTGGGCAACTTGTTCCACCACCATCACTGTAAAAAATGTCTTCCTAATAATGCCCAGTATAAATCCTGCCTTATTCAGTTTAAAACCATTGCCCCCTGTCCTGTCTGTACTTGGCAGAGTCTCTCTCCATGCTTCTTACCAGCTCCTGTTATATATCAAAAGGCCACAATGAGGTCTCCCTCTTGTGCAGGCAGAGCAATCCCAACTCTCTCAGCCTCTCTCCATAGCAGAAGGTGCTCCAGCCCTCGGAGCATTTTCTTATCCCTTGTCTGACCCTACTTTCAAGAGTCCACATCTTTCTTGCATTGGGGGCCCCGGACCTGGATGCAGCACTGCAGTTGGGGTCTCACCAGAGCAGAGGGGCAGGATCATCTCCCTCAGCCTGCTGATTGATTAATTGAACGAAATAGATCATCATCTACTCCCTGAAATGACACTGACACTTTCTACTCTCTCGTTGTACTTCCATTTCCCTATTTGTAAAAATTGCATATCTCGCCCACGGAAAAGCATAATAATTGCTGAAGTCATGAAGATCCCTGAAATTCTTGGACACACAGCAACCTAAAAATGCAAGGCCACGTTTATGATTTTAGGTATTTGGCGATTGTTGAAAAGGAAATGTCAGGAATCAAACACAATCCCTGATACTAGTGCTGTTTTACTACTGGCATATTGCCCTGGATCTGAAACAGTGTGGAAAAAAAACTAAACCAACAAAAACATTCATCATGGACACCTGAACTCTGCTTTCTTTGGACAAAGACTGTCAGGGTCAAACTCCTCTTTCATGACTTTCAAAGAAGTAACTAATAAACTGTTCTGGATTTACAACATAAATAAAAGCAGATAATGGCTGTGATCCTTTAAACAGTTTGCACAAATTCAGAGATTTGGTGCAAGAACACAATGCAAATTTTACTACCCATAAAATAGTCTTGAGAAGCAGCACATCTTAAATGTTCACTCTTTTGCACTTCCAAAAAAAAAAAACCAAAACAACCAAACCAACAAAACCAAACACACACAAACCCAAACAACCCAGTGGGTCAAACCAAAAATCTGGACTCCAGTTCAAACCCCCAAAGGCCCATTTGTCACATCGCCTCAAAATCCTCACCCAGCCTCCAGCAATTCACAACTCACAAACATCCTGAGCCAGAGTGATGCCTACAATTAAGTCATTAATAGATCACTAATCATTAATATTTCTTCTCACCTCCCTCTTTGGTCCTATGTTCCACAGGCTTGGCTCATTTGGTATTTACACCAGAGAATTAATTTGAAGAAGTAAGAGTGGAATATGCATGGGAAATATTTTTAAAATAAGTCAATCTCAATATAATACCTGACATAGCCATTAATAAAAATTCTGGTTCAAGGGTTGGTTTTCATCTTGCAGTTCTATAACTGGAGTTACATCTGTACAAGATAATACATGATATGGAGGCAGTAAGAGGACAGAACTACTTCCAAAACTGGAAGAAAACCCCACAACCAACCAAAAAAACCTCCAACAGATTAAGAAATTTCACTGTGAGTTACCACTTCTTTTCAAAATGTTCGACAAGTTTCTTGCTAGAATGATTACTACAGCTATGGCTTCTCAGGGAGAAATCCAGGATTTTATTTTAGGGACTACAGCTAGACTTTCCATATGCCACTTAGACAGTAGGAGGTTCATACACACTGTGTAAAGCAGCCATAGGCAGATGCCTCTATTCACTTTTTGAAACTTTTCATCATCTTTTCCATATTTAGAAAATTGCATTTCACTTTCCTCACACTTCAAAAATACACTTACTAGCCCCCAGCTGTGCATCCCTATCCAAGGTGGGAACTGGACACATTTTGCAGGATACTGCCTGGTCTGTATCTGCAGATCTTGAAACCAAAGAGCTCAAAGCTTCTGAGTTTTGTTACAATGGAAGTGCCAGGACTTCTCTTTTAATTAATTAGATATAAATTAGTTTTAAATTGCAAATTCTTGAAGGTTTTTTTTTCTTCATTGTTAACAGCCCCTAAATTACAAAAAGATAAGACTCCATGGAAATCATTCCATAGTCCCAATACTTTCATTAGCATGGTCATGAAATTATAGCAGAATAACAAAGAGACTGTATGTAATTAATCAGGAGGAGAATAGAAACAACTCAAACTGTCAATCACCAAATAATGAAGCGTAATATATGAAAACAGAAAACAGTAAGTGGGGTTTAATGCAATTGTTATTAAAAAAAACTAAACCATCAAAACATTCCCTTAAGGACCTGGCATTTCTGAAGTATATTGGAGGTTCATTTCTTATTAATTTTATCCGATTCACACACAGAAGGACAATTAAAAAGACTCTCATTTCATGAAGCTGAGACTTCCCTATGTGTACAGCATATTGCTGTTCACAATGGTAAGATTTTAATACATTACCATGCTGAGAGAGGATTTTTTTTTTTAAAGAAAAAAAATTTTAAGTGATATATATTAATATATACGCCCACAGAGAATATAAAGACTTCGGTTTGTAGCTTGATTACAGAAAATTTGGGGCTAAATATTGTTATTTATTTTGTAAGAGTGGAGGAGGATGTGCAGTAGCTTTGAGGGAACGGAAAGGTTGGAGAACAGGGTTCTGGGCAGGATAGAGAATGGAGATTTATTCACGTGTGTGGAGAACTAAGGTCCAAACTTTCATGGAGGACAAAGCCCAAATTCAGTCTAAAGCACTGAGAGCAAACTGAAAACCTGCATCTGCGGCATATGACATCAAGTAATGAGGTTTATTTTATCATTTCTCATTTGTACATTAATTAGCAATAAAAATCACTAACATTAAAACCTGTATAAAACTATACTACGGAAAGATGTGGTTAATTGACCTTATGGTTCAATTTACTGAGGACTTTGCATGCATCATGTAACATAATTTCTCTAAAATTCTGTGACATCAAAAGCACCCCAAGGGACTTGGAAGAAACCCCTTTCTTGGACATACTCACAAACACCCAGGCCACCTGAACAGCCCCAAACTTTGATGGCAGCCTTCTATTTTGGAAAAAGAGACCTTTGCAGGTCCCCACTGTCCTAAGTGGTTCTGTGATGCTGTGGCTGGTGGCTTACTCACAGCAATGCATTCATACCAACGCTGTTCTAACATTTTAAAATTATTTTTAACCAGAGTCTGACTTAATTACTGTGGAACCATTATTGAATTTTAGGTTAAAGTGGTGGGTTTTTTCTTGGGGTTTTTTTGGTGATTTTTTTTGTTTGTTTGGGTTTTTTTGTTTGTTTATTTTTTGTGTTATTGTTTTTGTTTGTTTGTTTGTTGTTTGGTTTTGGTTTTGTTTTTTAATTCTCATTTTAGGCTGATGGTTTTAGCCATGTCTTTTGAAGAAGTGAAAATCATAGTCTTCAGTCTCGCATAGACATGGTTGGTATTGAATGCCAGTAAACACGAGGAAAAGCCTCTCCCCGCAAGTCTTGCCCTTGCAAATTCACTCGACCATCTCACAGGAGGAAACCTTAACAGAAAATTACTTCAGAAGACCTTGCACAAGCAGCTAACATGTACTGGCATGGCCGTGTTCTCAAACCCAATGCCTTCTGTCCCTTTACTCCCAGCTAGAGAGTAACTGTGCA
The DNA here is from genome assembly GCA_013397895.1 of Origma solitaria. Lineage (NCBI taxonomy): Eukaryota > Metazoa > Chordata > Aves > Passeriformes > Acanthizidae > Origma > Origma solitaria. The sequence goes on from VZRL01001799.1 coordinate 739,010, forward strand.
TTGCCAGGAAGCATCTGCATTCCTATACCTCCTGCACTAAAATTGCTTTTCATCTGCTCAAGTGCCTGCTACAGGATTAAAGCCTTTTGATAACACACAGCTAATATACACATGGATGCAGCCAAACCAATTTGCTGAATTAGAATATAGCTCAGGCTGAATTTCACTATTAGTATATATAGTAATGGGGAAAAACCCAATAATTAGTACACTGATTTTTACATTACCTTAATTACCAGGAAGTGCTTACTGCTTTTCAGCTACAGGAGTAGGAAGGCCTTTCCTAACTAAAAGACAAAGACTTTTGTAGAACAGGGAGTCATCCACATGCAGGATGATGCTTAATCTGTATCTGGGACATTTTATTTTATTGTACAGTTAGTCCTCCTGAGTATGAAAGAGACTTTTGTAATATATATAATATATACTTAACTCCAGATTTGCCTTAACAGTCAATTTAAGGTCATCAGAACTATTTATGTGTACATATGCACATATATAAAATTGATAACGTTTATAATTGTGTATCCACACCATATCTGTAACACCCTAATAAACCAGATTTTTTACTAATCCAGATACTTCAATAACCACTCAGCCAGATCTTGCACGAGGCAGTGCACCATGTTGAAAGACTCTGCTGTCACATGGCTCTTTAATTTTTTGTTATTCAGACTTATCCCTTACTTTTTCATATTAAAAATTGGTAATGAGGTTCCCTTCTTGCTGAAGAACTGGCAGAAAAATCCTGTTACTCCCCTAATGAAGTCCCCAGACAGAACCGACAATTTTCTAAGGAACAAAAGAAAAAATGTTGCTCTAAGCTTCAGAACTGACCCTATTGACTGAAAGCTGTGTCTTACCTTGTTGCAAATTAGTGCACTGTGCAAATTATCTCATGCCAAAAAGACAAGAGAAAAGGCTTAACAGCATTCATGCCCCACTTTTCCCAGTTGGTATTGTCAGCAGTTGTTTTGTGGCAAAACCAAGTAACATCTTAATAAGAGCATACAGCTGGAAAAAAGAGACAAAATTGCCATCTTATGGCAGGGCTGCCTGGGATCATTTTAAAAAACTGTCTAGCACAGGTGGTGCTCTGCAGAAAGGGAAAGAAACCATTTTCTAGAGGTGTGGGAAAATGAAAATTGTAAATCTGGGTTTTCTTAGAGTCTCTTCCTTTTTGATTGTCTCTGTTGCAGCCCCTTGTCAAGAGGGTTAAATTTTATTACTCAATAAACTAAATAAAATAGTTTTCAGTAATAGAAACTCCTCTCATGAATTAATGGTTGTCTGTTTTTACATTTTATTATTCTAATACCTTTTCGTTCTTCTTTTCCTTAGCATCAATAGTGCAATGCTCTCTGTGCTACTTTGCCTATCCCTAGTACTGCTATTTCTCCTTTCTCTGAGGAATGCAATATAATCTGACCTCCCAGCTTTCAAATTTCAATCCCTCTACTCCATTTAATAACTTCATTTTCTTTTAGTTGCTGCTACTCTATGTCTTAAGCTGTGTCCTGTTTCCACCTTCCCCTCTCACTAAGAGAATCCACTAACGTGATGTCTCAGTATTATGGTCATCTATTTTTATGTTGCGATTGTTTGAGACTTTTGGCACAATTAATACTTGAAAAACAGAACCACAGAAAAAAGTATTAAGTTAGCAAAAAAGAGCTCTTCAAATGCAATTGGTTAGCATAGATTAAACAAAAGTGGTCTTGGTTGCAGAAGACATCCAAACTAAACTAGCTCCTTTAATTACATGAGTTAAATTTGTTTAATTATGATTCTTACCTTCACCTTTTAACCATCTCTCCATGTCACATTTACCTGGGGGTTGTTTTTTGCACACAGACATTGTACAAGCAGAATCATCAGGGATTTAGAAGCACAAACTGAGCTCACTTTAACTCAGAATCACATCCTACTTGTGTCATAAAAACTATTCAGCATTTTTCTCGTATTTATTATTAGGGAGCTAAAAGTTTATACTTTCTCTAAGTATTGAATTTCATGAGTCAAAGCACTCTTTCTGCTTGTTTCATTTTTTAAAATCAATTTGAAATCAGCATTTTATATTGCAAGACCAAGCCAATAATCTTGGCCAGTAATATTGCCACAGTATAATAACAAACTGTTGAAATTTTCTATTGCAATTCCTTCCCTGTAGTAATTAGTAACTAGTGTTTTGCATTATAGCATTACTTAAATTCAATTGCTTGACAGACTTGCTGTGTTATTAAACTTTTTGCTCTCGGGGATTCAATTTCAATTTCTGGTTGTGGGGGTAGAATGTCAAGTGGCAATTTTCTGAAGTTCATTCTTACTGGTAAGGACCAGTACACCCTCAAATGACAGCAAGTTCATTTGCTTCCAGGAAAGAAGCAAATGATTAGGGTTAATTCCCTCTGGCCTTCATTAGGGAACAGATAGGAGGTATCAAGTTGGTAACTTCCACTATTTAAACATATTTAACTTTGGCAATAGAAGGCAAACGGCTTAAAAAGCACAATGATTATTTGTGTCCCTGTTGCATATGTTGTCTAGAACTGGGCTTTCAAAGGGGAGTGGAAGAGTACTTTAAAGAACTGCTTTTATTCATCTGCTGTGAGGCAGTTGGAAATAAAAGTCTGAGTCGATTGGTGGAGAAATCCCCAACGTGGTGCCAATAAAGGACTTCCAGGCCTGACAAGAACCAGGAGGCAAATTCAGCCTTCGTATATAGAAAACCCAGTGTGTGCTGAGCACAGAGATTTCTGCTAAGAAAAAGATCACTTTACTGCTAGCATTTATAATGTGAAATGTAAAATTAAAAATATAATAACATGTAGTATACAAATTAAAATGTAATATATAATATGCTAAGTATTTGCTCATACATTATACTAATTTTATACAAAACACATATGCATTCTCACACCAACACTCTTCTTAAAGACACTAATTATTGGTAGGGAATAGTCACAGCAACAGCACAGATCAGGAAATGTCTGGGATGATGTGGTGGTTGGGAACGCCAGTGAGCCTCCTGCTGTGACAATGATCCATCTCATCGTTTTCAGGGAGGGGACAAAGAAAAGATGCAGTTTCATTAAATACAGTAAATCATTTAAGGCGAGTAAAATTGTTTGTCCCAGAATAGTTTCCTTTAAAATATCTGTATGGCTGTGAAGCAAATAGTAAATCCTACCTCATCTTATAAGAAGGAAGCCAACAAGACTAAACACTGATTTCCAGAAGATGTTTATCGTGCAACGACTCATTATTCTCTATTCCTTTCTTTGGGGGAAAAAAAGGAAATAATTCAAATTGTACTTTCTCATTTTATCTTTGTCTGTTCCTGGAGTAATCCAGGTACAAGAAGAGTACTGATTCCACCACCAAACCAGAGACAAATTCCTAAAACATATGTGTTTTAAAAGCATCCCTCAAATTGCAACTGTACTTGGAGAGGTGCACAGAAGAACAGAACCAGCAGATATTCTGGGTGAAAGAAAAGCAAAGAGATTGCTTTGATCCTTCAACCATAAGCTTCTAAGGTGAAGCTTTTTATTAAAATGAGCAAGTAATTTTCAGTGTTTATGGTAAATATCTATTATCAACTTTGAGATAGCCCCAGGTATCTTCTCTCAACACCCTACAGTTACATGATGCTGCAGAGGATGAGATGTACATGCAGCTTTCCCCTGTTCAGTTCCCCTTGTCACTATTTAAAGATATTTCTACTCTTCAGAAACTTGTCTGCATTTTTTTTTTCAAAATGCTTGCAGGTTTTGTTTTGTTTTTTTTTTTCCCCAAAGGTGGTATATTACAGATAGTTTTATTATGTAAAATCTTCCTTTTGCTTATCCCTGACTACTCATGCTACTCCCACCTTTCCCCCAGGCATTCCCCTGGATATTTAAGATTTTTCTACATCAGGAAACCAGGAACAGGAACACTGAAAAGCAGGTGATTCTGAGGAGATAATCCCTAACCCATCCTCTTCAGAGGCTCATTGGGAAATAAGCACCAGCTCCAAAATGAAGAACTCTATTGTTATGCTGTTACAGAGAAGAAACACCTCTCAGGACAGTGGGAATAGCACTTCTGCCTGTACTGTCCATCTTTTACATGGAAACCATCTCAGTTTCCAAATCTGTCCATTTAATGTTTTCCTAGGTGGTAAATCAACTTTAGAAAGATGTAAATAAAGTCATAATAAATGGAGAACAACCAACATAAGTAGCGTCCATGTTCAACATAATCCAAAATGAAGAATATGCTTTTTATTAAAACTTTGGTTTTGAGGAATATAATTTTTCTTGAATATGGGGATGGCCGGATGTGAAATGCTGGGATTTTGCTCCTAATCTGATTTTTACCCTATGTGTTTTAATTTAAAAGAAACCCGTGATGATATTTCCAATCTGTCTCTTGCTCTTAAACTGATCATACCCTCCCCCATTTGCCACTTGCCGGAGAGCCAATTTCAATTACACTGATTGGACATAGGCAATACATAAAGCAAAATACATAAAGCAAAAGGTATCTCAGGCAATATTAATAACTAATAGGCAATGTAAGTGATGAAATTATTAGCTATGTCTTTCAAATTTAGGAGCCCCAAGATTACCCTTGGCCTGAGCAAAGGTGTGATGCTAATGCAGCTTAAGAAGATCAAGGTCTAGGAGTGGGGAAACACACAAATTACAGAGAGAACTTGAGAGTTCAGAGATACAAGGCTGCTCTCTGTGGGTTATATCAGGGAAACTTGTTATTCAAAAGCCATAAAGGAAAATATTCCCTCATCTGAGACCTTCTGCAGAATTTAAAAGGAAACTGGTTTTCTTGAATAAATCAAAGAAAATATAAAACCAAGAAGCTTTTCTGCAAGAAAACAAAGAAATGAGGAAAAAGCTTCAGCATTGACACGGTTCCGTGTCAAGCTTTAGATCTGAAGCAAAAGGGTTCTTACTGGGATATGAGCCACAGAGGAATTGGAGCATATCTAGACCTTGCAGCGTGGTGTATCACTGTTTCCTGCACAATGTCATGGTAAATTTGAAGTTAGAAGCTCTACTAAGATTTTATAATATTAATTGTGCTGCTGGTTCTGTCTTCTAGAGTGAAATAACCAAATTCCATTTACTGTTAGGGAGACTCTCCCTGTTTGGAGGTCCTGTGCTCTTACTGCAATTTGCAGTTTATCAATCTGTTCCATAATCTATACAGGACATTTTCTTAAAAATTGCCAGTGACCTATTTTATAAATATAACACACTGTGGGTTGAAGGCAGGAAGAAAGGAATAAATACTGGCGGGGGAAGTGAAAAACTAAAGCACAAGAATAAGTAGTCTTTAATAAACACCAGCTGGCAATAAAATCAGGGGTCTGAAGGAAGTTTTGAGAGCTTTTCTGCAAGTGATGGAGGTAAGAAAGGTAAGTAATTTCAAGACTTGGTTGGCTGCACCACTGCAGACCATAAACTTCATGAGTCAGGGCGCCCCCTTCACTGCATTTATCCTAAATCAAATGTTTTACCAGAAAAATAACCTTTACACTTGATGCAACATGAAGCATGTTTCTTATTGGTTTGAGCATCGTTAGAAATTTATACACATGTTGGTACTTGCTGAACAACAGAATAATTTGTCCTAGGCTTCAGTTCTTACAAAAATTAAAAGATAAAGAAGAGACAGAAAAATAAAAACAAAGCAAAACCGAAAGAAATAAACTCAACCTCAAACCTCTCCACTCTTGCAACATTATCTTGCTGAAACCTTACAGGAAAATTTAAAAACACAGCACCTGTCATTTACCAGATTCTCCAGCACTCTTCTAAAGCCAGATAAGATGAATACCAAAATCTCTAAGGACAGTATATAAACTGCAGTATAAATGGGAAAATGTGAAACAGAATTCATTAAAATACATCAGTAGCTCTACTACCAGCTCAGAATGGATTGATTCAGGAGAAAATCCTGTGCAGAACTTACTGAAGTGCTGCTGGCAGGCAGCAGAGGCTGAACATGTGCACAAGTGATAACTGGGGAGACTGCAGAAGGCCTCGTGGCGATTTAAATGCATAGGCTGCAGACAACCCAGACTGATTCTCCACAACCATTTTTACTGTTTTATTTCACTACTTTCCACAGCAAATGGCTGGGAACAGAAGGGCAGCTATATTTTCTAAAGAAATATCAGTGCCATTGCTGCCTGCTCAAAAATTTGACTAAGTCAACTCATCACTTAGGTTGTGTCCTTGCAGGAGGGAAAACCTCTGTGATCACGACGTGCTCTGCCAAGGTTGCTGGTGGTAAGAGAGACCCTCAGGTGAGGGACTCAAACACAAAGATGCTGAGGATCTATTTATCTTTGCAAACAATGAGCCTTTCAGCCTTTAAATTCTCAGACATACCGAGGCAAAATTAAATTATGAGTTATTCAACCAAATACCATTCAGTGACCTAATGGTGAAACCAGATTTAATACCCTGAACCCCTGAATCATTGTCTCATGCCCTTGGAACCTGTGCTTTCACAACAATATTGGACTCTGGTACTTTTTCTTGACACATAAATATCAAGACTCTGAGTTTAAAATACAGAGGTACTTGCAAAACACATTTGATATTGTATTTTATCCCAGTCATCTAAACATGTTAAGACGTCCTAGAAAATTTACTTGGGGGAGGGGAGGGGAGTTGGGTCTGGGCTGTGTAAATTGAATCCTGTCTATCTGAATTTGCTCATTTTAAAGTCTTGTCAATAAGCAAACAGATAAATAAATCATATCCGCAGCTGATCCAAATGGCCACATCGTCCAAAGTCCTTAGGGAAGAGCACAAGAACAACAGATGTTTTGGAAATAAAACTATGTTTGCATAGATGTATCATCAGAACCTTCAAATGAAGACTATGAGCTTAAATTACATGCCACTCTACAAGAGATGCTTTTTGAATAAGGCAAGAATAGATTCAGACATCATCCAGCTTTATTCCAAGGCAGGTTATCCAAGTATCCAGACAACAACATACAAATCACTTTTGCCAGTGGCAGCAATGTTCCTGAAATTTTTTAACTAAGGAACATTAACTCTGACAAAATCCAGACTATCTTCTGGATTTTATTTTCCAACCACCTAAGAATTATACCATATTTTGGAACATAATTCATTACTGTTGCTTCCCTTAGCTGTGCTTGTTTTGCTTGCCTGATCTTCTGATATTTATTCTTTACATTTTATTTGCTTAGATTCTTCCACTAATTATCTTAAGATATTTTCATCCATCACGGACTCATTAGAGATGTCACAAGACCAGTCCTCCCATGCAAAAGAAGATATTTTTGTAAATTAGACACGCAAATGTCCATGGCCTATTTAATAGTCCCTAATTCTGCAGGCACAGAAGTAATGCAGAGACAGCCAACTAAAGCCATCAGCGCTCTGCTCCTTGGTGTTTTTCCTGTAACAAAAGCACAAAATATGATAAAGGGCTGAAATGAAGGGAACAGAGCTATGCTTTAGCTAATTATGGTTAGGGAATAAAATACAAATTCATGACTGCCATTTGTCACAGCCTTAACTTTGAATTATGGGAGGGGTAGCAAAACATCAGCACGACTTAGCCATGTACCAACGCACGCCATGTTGTCAGTCCCTTCTCGGAAATTCTTCCGGAGATAATACTTCTGGGAATGACACTAATTAGTCACCAATCAACATTACCAGCTCTGTAACCCTGTTCCCAGAAACAGCGTCTTTCTGTCGTCGTTTTTCCAGGAACAGCCCGTGGTATGTTCATTCAGGCAGGCGAAGAAGGCAATAGATATTTAAATATACATGAGGTCAACGAGAGCCAGGCTCTTAGAAGGTACAGACTTTGCTAAGGCCTCTTCTTTCAAAACAACACTTAAGAGCATGTTTTAGGCAGAGAAAACATTACTATTGATTAAACTGATACAATTTTTATCGAACTGGGCTCCTTTGCAGCACGAAGTGCACACCATCTTTTGTGTTGTGCAGCATACAAAAATCAGGAAACTGTGACTGATCTGTTTGCTTTGACACAGTGGAGCCTTTTGCTGGAAAAACAATCCATGTCCTTTACCAGCATGAACAGACACCTTCCGCAGTTGCCTTAACTGCATTACAGGATTTGGACCCAACAGCAGCTTCAGAGGTAAACAGGAAGGAAAAGGGACGATTAAAAGGCAGCTGAACAGGTTACAGACATTGATTTTATAGGGAATTAGGTCCCTAACCTGGTTTGGTGCCTTATGAAAATCCAAGCTCCCTGCACAGCTCAGGCAACAGTGGATCTGGCTCTTGTTTTCAATAATTAAAGCTCTTGCATAAATTCCCAATCCTTTTATCACTTCAATGGAACTCCAACTCCCTGCACAGACCAAGATGCTACTTCCAAGTCACCACTGAATCCATTTTCCTGCCCAGATTTCTGCTGCTGTTTTTCCTGCCCTATAGAATCAGGCTCACACAGTGATGGGGTAGCAGTGCTTAAATAGCAGTGAATTTAATTTGACCACTAAACATTAAGGTGAAAGTCACTCTACTGTGTAGTATGTTCACGGTCACTTAAAATCAGCTGAAGCATTCCAATAAGCATTTATGTCAGAATATGGCATGGATGTTAATGTAAAATGAATCCTTTACAAGTTTATATGGATTTCCTCACATAGACACTAACAGATTTCCTTGTTAAAGCAGATCTAGTCGCAACTTTTGGAAGAAGAATATACTAGGAAATAAATATCTACATTTAAAAAATTAAGCAGAATTACCGTATTAACTACCTCATCAGACACATTGGAGACGAGGGGCTATTTTTAAGCAGACCGCAAAGGCAAAAACTAATTTATACGATTTATAATCCTTTAAAAGAGAAACAAAATATCTGTTTGGTCTACTTTTTTTTTTTCCCCAGCAGATACTAGCAGCGCTTTCAAGAAACGTGAGCCGACTTTTTTTTTGCTTCCTCACTAAGATGATTAAATTTTGGCACAAATATAAAAATATTTAAATTTTGCTTCATCCAGGATTTTTTACAGAGGGAATCAGAAATAAATATAATTTGGAATGATGAAATTGCTAATTGACCCAATCAGTAAAAAAAGGGCACCTGAAAATCTTTACTTGATTCCATGGGTAGATTGTACCAGGGATAACTTCAGAAACTCTGTGCCAGAAGAATGCTGAAGAAATCACTTGGAATGAAACCTGCAGAATGCATGTGCTAATTTTCATGAAGGCAATGCGAATTTACTCATTTGATTCTTGGCTTTAGTTTAAGGCTTATTGGAAGATCAAAATATTTTGGGTAATGTGCCTGGCTGAGGCTCAGAAGGCATCCTTTCCACATCATCGCTTCCCTTACTGACCAGAGTCCAACAGAAACCACAGCAAAAAAAAAGAAAGTGGAAGCAATCAAAGCTATCATGATTTTACTTCTTAGCCCAGTTAAAGAACGTGGAGAATATTTTATTGAACTTCTGTTGTTTTTATTGGCAGTGACCACCAAGAGGCCAAAATGTTTTGGCAGTCATTAGACAATAAAATATTGCCAAAACATCACAACTAGAAGACCCATCAAATGTTGGAGTTAATGTAATATGTGCTCAATGCTCTTTTTTTCTGTGCCATTTGGAATTTCTGCTGTCTTTTCCCTTTCTGCTTGTTAGGGAAAAATGTTTTAAAGATTATTGGCTCAGATGACTTAAAAGGAGGTTTCTTTGATACAGGTAGACAGCAATGACTGCTCATGTTCCAAAATTTCATTCCTGCCTTTTCATGGAGACCTTCAAAGAGCAAAACGTACATATGGAATGTCCCTTTGCTCATTTGCTGAGAGCAAACTTTGACCATATTTAGCAAAGGAATGCCACAGAGGAAAAAACCACACAAACTCTAAATCTTTTGTCAAAGGCGTTATGGCCCTCATGTGGCAGGAAACCTCCCCATAGTTTTACCTTCACAAACACTCCCAAGTACCCAACAATCAATGAATATAAACATGGCTTTAAGTCAATCTGTTGGCTATTTTGTGATAGAGGATATGAAATACTGAAAGTGATAAACACATTGAGGATTGAGAGCATCAGTTCTTCTGGCTATTTTATTTTTCTCCCTAGTGATGATCTTTCTGTTTTCCTAGTTCCATTCCTTCCACGCTCTACAAGGTAATATAATGTGAGGAAAAGCACATATGCCAATTTTCTGATCCTTCAAAAGGGCTTAATCATTGAAATTATTCTTTAAAATGTAAAGTAATATATGTATCAACTACTAGTAGAATTTTCTAACAAGACTGTAAATGTAAAAAGAAATCTATTCATATCAAATTCTATTATCTATGCAAGATGGCTCAAGAACATATATATTCAGATGTGGCATATACAGCATCAGAAACTAGTAAAATACCGGATAATTATGAAGAAACAGCCTGCAGATTTGATTATAGATATGAAGCCTCTCTCAAGATTTTTACACTTATTTTAAGCAACGTTGGATTATGTGTCTACGCTGTTATTTCCAGAGCTGAAGGAGAATGAACATGTTATTTTTTTTTTTTAGTACTGCTCTCTGTGAGAATGCTACTTCACATTTCCAGCTTGGGCTGCACTAAAATGCTAATGAGGAATTGTTATGAGATGTTGAGAAGGGCGGTACATCTGCCAGGCAGAAGGATCATAACAACCTTCACGTCTGCTAGACCTGGACCTGCATCAGGACCTGGTGTGAAGCCAGGAACAGCGATTCAGCCAAGCCCAGAGGAGAGGTTTCTGCCTGCAATTTCCCAGCACAAAACCAGCAAAAGGAACATGAGCAGTAAGGGAAGGATGCTGGCCATGGCTTGAGCAAAGCTCTGTGGTGGTGACTTGTGCCAGTTCCGTGCCTTGTCTTACCTACAGTACACCTACAGTCTCCAGAACACAGCACTGCTGGTTTTTAAAGCCAATATTTTGCTTGATTGGGCTAATCTTCTGCTAGAAATTTGAGCATATTTTCAAGTGGGCAAGACCATTTCAAAACTTGCATTCATTACAATCTATTCCCAGGCTTTTCTTCAAGGGAATGAAAATACAGTAATCTATGTCAGGATCCTGAGATGACAGTGACAACAAAACAAGATTAATAAGTGCTGCAAACACCTTGCCCAGGAAAGTCATTGAGTTAATGCTGCAGGGAATGCTCCTGCCAACCCACCGAAGAAAGAAGCACAATTCAGACGTTGTTTCATTTACTTGGTGTTACGTATATTTTGCAAAGGCCCTGGATCAGAAACAAAGATGACAAATGTTGGTGTAAATTATAGAGTAGGAAATGGGACCAAGGCAGAGTAAATTGGCATAAATTGAAAAGAAAGTAATTTAGAACCTTAACTTCTAAAAATGGCTGTGACATGGAATGTGAGACCAGTGATGACTCTCTGTCATTTTGTTGAGCAAATTTTAAACTGGTGCTACAATTCTTATTCATGCATCTCTCTACTTGGAAACTCACATATTTCCAAGATTTCTAAGTGCACATTTAGAGATTTGTGAAAGTACTTACCAAAGAATCGTATTCCTCAACAGCCACACAATTTATTAGATCAAAATTGCAAACATACAAACTGTTCAGCAGAATGCAAATAGGGTATGTGCAAGAGGAAAAAAAAAAATTAAATGGCTAAAATTGAACTAATAGCACTGTAAACTTTACAGTACAATTTTTTCAGTATAGACTCAACTTTCAAGGAAACAGACGTGTCACTTTGACAATATAACTACGTGGATTTTAACCAAAACTTAATAAAAAAAATAAAAGCTATTCAGTGAATAATAATGGGAAAGTATTACATTTATTTAATCCCTCACACAATGGAGCCAGTGTGCCTACCAATTGGGCTATTCACACATAAATTGTATTTAATGGCTTCCTGTTAATATGCTCTAGTTACATAATGAAACCACAGCAATCTTGCAGCTCAAGCATCTGCGTTCCTCTGCTGCCATCAAACTGAGCAGCAACTGAGTCACTCAGGAAAGGCCATCTGACCTTGGAGCTTTACATTTTGGTTATTCCACCACATCACAAAAAGAGATGTAAAGGCATCTGTAATTTTCTTTTTCTTAAAAGTGGGGTGGGGGAGGCAGTAATAGACCTCACATTTTAGTAGGTTAGAACTGATACAATTTCACAGGAATCAATTAGAAAACTGAGGTTCATTTCAATACAAACTGGATCTGGTGATTTCTGCAACGGTCTTTTGGCACAAAATTGATTACATGAAGGGAAAAGACAATAAATCATCAATAAATTCATAAATTTTCATTCAGAAAACTAGAAAAACTGATGAAGCAAAGCCTTATCTCACACAGATTCAATTTTTTAATTGTGTGTTTCACTAACCATAAGCCATTTAACTAATAAGCAATTCAGAAATCTGTCAGAGGAGAATTTGTGACTGTATTGTATTACAGGAAAAATATCAGTTCAGAGGAACATGTGCAGCATGCAAGAGGCAGATTTACTGACACACACCTTATTCCTACAGTATTTAAAGGAGGCAAGTCTGGACCACATGATACTTTCAGGTGATTTTCAAAGCTTTGTGCTTTACCTTGACTACATGGAACACACAGCACATAGCACAAAGAACTCTTGGCTTGATTGTATGAACTGATATTTCAGATGTTACACAGAAACAATTGTTTTTCCTGGCCTAAAAGTCTATCATGCAAATTCGTCTAGAAAAAAGCTTCCTCTGAGCCAAAACTATTACAAAAAAGACAGCCCCCTGCCAAGTCGTGTTCCATCTCCATGTCTACCTCTCTGCAGAGAAAAACAAATGCCTCCAACATCCTACAGTGGTGTCTACAGCTGAAGCTGTCCTGTGTCACATCCCAGCCTGTGACAGCTCAAAGAAAGAAAATTCCAACTCCTCTGAGTACATCTTACAGGCAGCACTGCACCCCTGCCCTCGAGGAGATGAAAAGCTGGCTCAGTACAGATGTGGCTGATGGCGAACAAAGCTTTAATTAACGAGGCAGAGACGCTGAACTTCAGTAGATTCTAAATGATGTGCTTGATTCTTAAATACCGAACTGACTTGCAAGTTCTTGAGTTCATGCTTGAGTACACCATAAGGGCCTTTTCATGAAATTTAAGATTCAATCAAGCAGCAGCATCTCACTGCAGTGCTCTTCAATCCTAGGATGGCTTGAGTTAGTGTGAGCTAACTTTCTTTCCTTTTCTTGCAAGGTGTACCTGTACATGTGACTGACAGTGCTGTGCATACAGGAAATAAACTGAACTCATTTTGCTATAACTCCCTGCAGAGTTCGATAGAATTCATGCCATTAGCAATGGTTCTAATCCAAGTTTCTTTTAGAAGAATGGCTCTCCAGAGAAATTCAACAAATCCATTGTCTGTGTATTTCAGTAAAGTTATATCTATCCACTTTATTGAACATTCTCATTCACTTTATCCACATTTTCTTATGACGCTGTGTATTTGCTAATTTATGTCCAGTGCCACTCTTAGGCATTACTTAATAAATTTAAAAATAACTCATCATACTTAAAGCCTAATGAATTTGATCTGAGCTTACTAATATAAATTACACAAGCCCTAATAATAACTTTATGTTGCTGACTCAAGTACTGGTCAAAATTATGTCATATAGGAAAATCAACATGTTTGTAACCTGCTGCACCATCTACTGACCGAAAGATACTACAACAGACCTCAGAAAAATACTACACAAGTCAAAGAACATACTTAAAAGCATAATAGATGTATATGTGACAGACTGGTTTCTCTAAGGGCAGTGCTGTGACCCTGATGCTTCAGACCTTGTTGCAGTGATAGTGTAGACAGTAAATATATGTGGGGCATAATTATTTGAAGTTCTCTATGGCAATAAGTATAGTTTTGGGGTTTTTTTTCTGTTTTAATATTTGACTGAGTTTCACAATGGCTAACTACCCATAAACATTTTTTATGGGAATTATTCATTGGATCTTTAAGCTGTCACACAACTCAAGATTTCCAGGCAGAATTGCTGAAATGTCACCTTTTCACTGTATATAGGTCACACATCATAAAAATGTTGAGATTTCCTTGGTGACCAAAAGCTATCAAAACCAGCTGCAGGATGTCTTCTGCTTGTTTACATATTTTAACAACAGCACCAAAAAAAGGCCAAAAACCAAAATCCAAGAAAAAAAAAAAAAAGGACTATTTACCCATTGAGCCTGGATATCCTCTTGTTCTCTTAAGCTTTACAATTATTCATTGTAATTGCCTCACTTCTTTTTTTAAACAAGCGTAGAAAACTGAGTCAAGACACTTTTCTCTCTGGGGAGGAAGAGACACACTGCAAGTCCAAACTGTGCATAATGATATGCTGTAACTACAGATGAGCATTTTTCCTTCCAAATGAAAGGCTGCAATGATGCAGCAGCACACGACACATTAAAAGTACTACATTCCCTCTTTATAGGGTATCAGAATAATTGCAACACAAAGAATACACTTATTTCCAGCTATGTATGCACCAGGAAGAGACTAGAAAACTGTAAGGCAAAAGGAGAACTGCAAAAGAAGTAATAATGAAAATGGGAAGAATAATTTATGATGTAAGAGTGTAAGAAATAATATGTATAGCTTGGCTATTCAATTACTAAATGGACTCATTGTACTGTGTACAAGTTTTTCAAGGATGGAAACATGAATGAATTTCAAGGGGACCTTGCTAACATTAGGGTTGAAGGAAAGAAGAAAAAAGTTTAACTGTAACAGTTTATATTCTTCATTTGTAAGCAATCCTAGGCCCTCGAATTCTACTCTATTTTCACCAGTCTTGCTGGTGAGTTCTCATAAGGACTATTAAATACCAAAACTAAGAACACTTTTTTCCTTTTGAAACACCTCCTTGCAGTACTACAAGTGGAATGTTATGACTGTAGGTTTGTTATGTGTTTCAATTAAAATTCAGGGGTAAAAATCTCACTTAATTGTATTCAGAGTTTCCAATCTTTTAAAAAGGAAAATGAAGGCAAAAGAGGAGAGAAATGCAATAAATTATTGAAAAACAGTAGCATGAAGGATCTTGACTTGTAACTTTTCTATCCAATCCCAAATTCATAACACTTCCATCAGTAGAGTGAAAAGGAAAAGCTTTTTAAGCACTTGACAAGGGCATGCACCCTTCCCGAGCTGATGGAAGCCCTCGTGTGTACAGCTGCACACAGAGCTGCAGGAGAGGTTAACGAAGCTGAGCAAAACAAATCCTGCACCAACAAACCATCAGCTAATGCTTAAATGGGTTGGTTGATAATTAGATGAGAACAATTAATTCGTTCCACGACACAGAGACACCACCAGAAACTGGACAGATGTCACCAAATGTATTTTCCCTCTCTACACGGTATGGATAAAACCCTGCTCTTTACAGCTGGAAAAAGTGACAAGAGACCAACATTTAAGTCACACAAACCACAAAAAAAAAATCCAAACTTGGAAACTTACAGACAGGCTCCTCTGGATAGCAAAATCATTACACTGAAAAAAAAAGTTACGCAAAAATTCCACAACAGTGTCATCAAGAGCTGTTATGTATCAACACAGCACGCCCAGGTGCTGAAGGGCATCAGGAGCAAAAAGTCACTCATAAAAGGACTTTCTTATTCATATTTGAATTTGTGCCAGCCTGCAAACCCAAATCAATAAACACAGTGATCTGGGTAGGGGTTTGCCTTATGCTATTCAGAGGTATAGGATGTACAATCCATATGGTGACCTAACTTGAGAGATCACAGTGCCCAAAAACTTCTCAGAAAGCCTAAATGATGCTTCAGTTTGTACATATTACTCCTCCTTTCTGCTTCCTTCCCTCTTTTAGGGGCTTTCATTAACATAACTTTTCAAGCTAAAGTTCCTTGTCTTCTACACCCATTGAAAATTAGCAGGATTTTATAGACTTCAGTGAAGCCTGACCTATATCCTCACCATGAAATACAAAATTGTTCTATCAAATTATTGTGATTTTTAAAAAAAATGTTTTCTTCCAGGACAGGATCCCTAGTTCTGCTAGTTAAGTGGGAATTAAGCAGAAACAGCTTAAGGAAAAGCCTTCTTCCTTTTAAAGTTCATTGGAGCTGTCCTAAATGAAATTATCACCAAAATGAGTATCAAAGAAGCCCTCACGATCTGCATAACAGCTTCTGCTTATTGACCACCCCACAAAATCTAGTTATACCTAAATTAAATTTGTTTGTATAATGGTGCTGTTCCCCCTCAAGGCTGACACAGCACTGAAAAAATCGTAAAGGTGCTGGTGTTCACCTCAAGCTCCCCCAGGAAGATAAAATAAACCCATTGTCTCAGCTGTATAACTTTATGGCAGATCAACAATTCATTTAAGTCAAGGGTGCTGAATGTTCTTCAGCTGCCGCTTGAGAGAAAACACTGTGAGAACCTAATTGGATCCACATCCTCTGGGAACTCGTGGCAGACAGGCAAAGTTACTAAACACTAAGTGTTCAGTAAACCCAAACTTCTTTCTTTTTCAAGAAAGATCAGAACATGTGAACCATTGACTTTAGGCTGCTTCACTTTATTGGTTTTCAGGTAATCAAAATTATAAAACTACCTACGAGCATTAGAAGGATGACATTGAGCAAGGTTATTTCAATTCAAAAATCAATCATACCTAGTAGGTGAGAAGGGAAGTTTTAACTTCATATTCTGATTTCAGAAATTATTTTCACACATATACACTTTACGTTTTCAGAACCAAGACAAAGAAATATAATTTGAGTCTCAGAGAAGGAAACAACTGAACATAACTCCAGGACAAGCCATAAATTTTTGCACTTTCGGCAAAAATAACCACCTGCACACACGCAAGATACCAAAGGGTTTGTTGGGCCTCCATGGTTTAAAAAAAGTCCCCAAAAGTCAGAAGTACAATGAATCATAAGTGCAATACACCTCAGGTGCATCAGACAAAACGGACATCATCATGGGTTATATTTCTAAGACTCTGTGAAAAACAAGCTGAGCTTTCCATCCCATTAATTCCACTGGTGCCACACAGCCCACGCAACACAACTTTTGGAGTGCTCCACAAAAGGCACAGCTGAACCACAGGTCTGGAAAACATCCTCTAAACCAACAAACTCCAAGAAGCTATTTATTATTAAAATGGGATCAGACCAAGAGGAGCCAGGGCAGCAACATTTAAATATGCAAGAGGTGGCTGAAAAGATGAAGGGGGAAAAAAGTATTTCCTGTATCTTACACGTATATGAGGAAAATAACAGAGAGTTTAAATAGCAGAGATAGAAATTTTGGTACAAAAGAATGATTTAGATTTGCATGTCCTGGAAATCATCAGGTGTAACCTCCTCAAAACAGGACTGATCAGGTTATATCTTTAAATGTATACATTAGGAAAAAAAATCTGTTTCATGGTATGGCTCTAAAAATAGACTGCTTCCAACTATTGGTGTCTCCACTGTCTGAAACCAAGAACAGATTCCATGGGAAGAATCTAGGACCTCCTGCTCTGTTTGGGAAGAGAAATTAACCCCTTGGGGTCCTGCTCTACAGCTTGTGACCTTGATTCTTTAGCCCCTTCATACTGAACACACACATGAAAAAATGATGATATTTAAAGATTCTGCGAAGCAGCTTTTTGTGATGTTTAGTGACAAACTATGTGTAAGGAGATTCATACATCACTGACGCCAGCCATGAAAAACAAACTGCATTATTTGCCAAACATCAAGTTATAAAATATCATTTAGTTGTTTCTCTGCAAAAATCAGATTAATAAGCATTATTGTATGAAATATTCATGAATATGCATTACTATACAAACATTTTGCACAACAGCTGTGAGTTGTTTACTAATTCCTGGTTTAAATCATAATGACATTATTTTGAAGAGGTGAATCTCGCTGTAACTATGATTAAAATGAGGATTAATCAAGTAGCCAATGGAGTAAACAACCGCATTATCACCACTGGCATCACAGGATCCTGAAAGCCACAAAAATTGTCATTAAAAGTATAATTGAAATTTCTATAGAAGCAAAAATTTTACTTAAAAAAAAATTTTCTGCTTTTTTGTGTGTGGAAATTACAACAGGTAGAAACAAAAAAGGGTTGTCAAATGTCTCAAGGAATATTTTTTTCCAGACACGTTTCAATGCAGACTCAGAACAGAAGAATGAAATTTACAGCAGGAAGATATGATGGGAGCATGAAAAATGAAGGACTTGTGTTTTTCTCCTTGTTGAGATCTTTAACTTAAAAGAATCTATGCTTCTAATGCAAGGCAGTGGACAGTTCTAAACAGCACAGTTGTTTAGTAAAACCTATAATTATTTTAATTTTGTTGATTCCTCTACTAGAACATGATTGCCTCTGCCAAAGAGATCCACTACCAGAACTGTGCATACCCTTACAGGAAAACAAGACTGTTCCTGTGTCGAATTACAAGAAGAGCATGAGTTCAATGTGATTTTTAAATTCTATGTTTCCTCTTCCTCTTTATTTTTTTAAAAAATCCCCCATGACCATTCCCTTGCACTTGAACATTTAGATTTCAACTACACCTGTCCACGGACTCTGTTTGGAGGTCCTTCAATTCTGCATCTCTACTTGATCACTTCAGGACAAATTAAACCTCATTAACTGCTACAGGATAGTCCTGTGATGAGACAGTGATGTTCCTGTGCCAGGGAATATCCAGATCCGGGGATGGGAAGAGTCAAGCTTTGGGATATGGTGTTGACAAAGAGTCCTAAGAAGTTAAAAACAACTGAGATACACCAGTCTTGCAGAACTGAATTCTGGGTCTCACAATTCCCAGAATTTTGCATGTAATTAAAGGCTAAGATATATTTGGAAGCTAAAGAATCATATTCCTGAAGATTATAGAATCTAATGACGCTGAAGGTAGGCTTAGGATCATTTGCATCTCTTTCTGAAAGCTGCAGGAGTCCAGTTCCAGTCCCAGCTGCATTACAGTAATGACATTAAAGCTTTTATTATTCACTTCAGTAAAAGAATTTATCAAGAGCTTAGCTGCAGTACCTTGCTCAACATCTGAGTCTATATACATGGCAAACTACTGGCAAACTCAAACAAGACCCCAGTCCTACACTTTCTTATGGATAACCCTTGCACAAACACTCAATACCATGTTTCTGCACAGGGATACACAAGGCAAGTTCTTTTTTTGTTTTCCAGTCACAGAAATTTCAAAAGAAAATTACTAAACTACCATTTTTCTAAACAAATTTGGAAAATAGCTAGCAGCAATTATCTGCTGTTCAAATGAGAACACTGTAGTCATTGTCATTTCCTCCCTTTTCCCTCGATTTTCTCCCTCACCATTCCATGGCAAAGCTGGCTCTCTATATGCAGATATATATACAGATAGATAGAGAGAGAGAGATATAGGTATATACACACGGTTCTGTATCTTCCACTCTACTTCTGAAGGGGTTGTGAGCCTCTGCTTTATATTGGAGGAATGGGGATGTTGGAGGCAGAAAGAACTGAACTTCCCAAAACATTGGCTCTTCAGAACCACTCGCCCTCGGGAACAGCATTTTAAATTTTATCTGGTAGGTATTTCTTGTTTCTATTTCGTCATGTATGACTTCTTTTAATGTGTTGCAAAATGCAGAGGTTTTCATAGCCATAAATTTTTTTTTTACTTCCATTATTAACGTACATACTTTGCCAGCTGTTATAGGAATATTCATTAATAACACATGTATTAGGGAGACCGATTAATATAATGCAATAAAGGGCATGAAATTAATCTTTTATGGAATATTAATGACTAGCATACATAAACTTTGATCTTCTGCCATGGAGCATTCTGCAGGAATTGATTTGATTTTTTTGTTATCACAAACAATGTGTTTACATGTCACGCATATTTCAGGCAGGAAACTTCCAATAAATCTTTCATTTAACACACATCTGTAACTATGCACAGCAATCCTATACATACCAGATGATTTTTATCATCTCTAATTATTCATTGATAACACATCTGATTATGTGCCCCAAGGCAACATTATAAATTCTAAGTTGTTTTTTCACAGTTGTAATTACCATATGTTCCATTAATCCAATTCTATTAGCTCAATCTTTGCCTACTGATCTTACTGTCAATCAATTGTTCTTCCAGCTCATGCATCAAACCAATTAGAATGGATTTTGGAAACTGGAAATGTAATTTTTTGGTTCAGAGGAATTGTTCCAACAATCTGAGTCACAAAACCTGATTTTTAAACAAAAGTGACAACACAAGCCCTGTGCTTCCAAAGGGGTTGTGATTTATTCATCTGTACAACATCCAGCATTTCTGCACCCATTCCTTTAAAAAAACCCAAAAGCACACAGACACCTATTAAAAATATTGGTAAAACCCAGAATCTTCTTTTACATGTCAGAAATTGTCAGGAAGGGTAAAGGAGAGGCTGCTCTGGAGCAGCTGCACACTTCATGGTGTTCCTTAGCAACAACTTCTCAGGCAAAGTTTGCAAGGAGCTGGAAATAGGATTCAGGCAGTACTTTTTCTTTTTTCAGTAATTCAGCGCCTTATTCCTAATTAAAATGACCCTCAATCTCCTCTGTTTATGAATAGCATATTTAATATAGAATCTAGGCAGCAAAGATAAATTTATAGTTAATAAATTCATGCTAAATAACTCCTGTAACTTTGGTTGTGTAAGACAATCCCAGCAAAAACGAACAAGTTCTGTACTCTGCATTTGAAGCCATTTTAAACAACATGGACTGTCATAAAAAAGCAATTTTTAACCTACTTCAAAGAATACCTGTGCATAATTTTTGCTGAAATATGTTAAAAAATAAATTTTACATGACTTTTGTTTACAGTAATTAATTAAAATAAAAAAACCTTTCTAGTTTTTGGCTTTTATTATAATAACTTGTCCACAGTGCCAACTTTAGCCTACAGAACCTAAAGTACTGGCTATAAAATAGATCCTACATGTAACTCAACCTATTTCATTGCTGTTAATTTACTGCATGGACATCTAAGAAATCAAAGATTTTAAAAAGGAGTCTCCTGAATGCATCTGCTTTGATTCAGAGGTTACAAACTCACATACTTCCAAAGCCCAGCTGATATAGAACAAGATAATATGATAATATGAATAAAAATCACTAGACAAACAGTGTCACTATTAATTCATTTCATCAAATTTAACTCAAGGAAAATATTTTTCATCAGAAAATTGTCTTATCCTGATAGTATTAATTAGAAATTTCACAATCAAGTCTGGAAATTTTTTTTGTTTTGGAGTTTCGCATGGAAAGCAAAATGTAACTTTTGATTAGCTCAAAAACTGTCTCACGTTTTGAGAGCAACAGAATCTTTCCTAAACTATGACTTCATCTAAAGATGATGAAGAAAAAAAAAAGAAGAGGATACAGCTCTAAGGAGATGCAGACACCTCTCAAATGGTCTTCATTAACCTTAAATCTTAAAGTAGCCAAGTTAATTCTCACACTTTTTTCTCGTTCCTTAAATGGATACACAACTCTGCCAAACTTATTTATATGATCACCAACTGCAAAATAAGTATTAGAAATCCACCCTCCTAAAACTATTTTTTTAAAAAACAAAATGCATCTCAAATGATCTGAAATACAATTTCCATGCTAAACAGTGAACATTAGTAACCATTATTTATATTTCTGCATTAGCAAACAGCCTTCTTTGCATTCCTGACTTCACCACAGACCATAAGTACATTTATAATTACAGCTTCTGTTCATGCAAATGACAGTTATGCCTCAGCATTTATCAATGGAAACACTGGAGAATTCTAAGTGGAGCACGACACATCCAAGATCATTAAAAAAACTCTCTATCAACAACTGACATACAGTAACACATTGAACAGAGTTAAATGTTTGTCTTTGGAGATTTTGGCATTAGCTAAAAAGTGATTGATAATGCCAGAATTCATGATGGATTTGTCTGGGGTTTGCTGTCACCTGTTTATCTGAGATGCATTACTGGAAATAATCTCTCAGTATAAAACCAAGCTTAATTAGGAACTCAATGCAGGCAAGCCATGCACCAAATCCAAAAGAAAAATGGGAAAATTTTGGTTTTTGTAAAAAAAAAAAAATCCTGCCAGATTGCCTTGTACAGAGATAAAGACTTCTGTGTCAGACTACACAGACTCTCTGTTAACCCAATAGACATTTGTCCTCACAAATACTAACACAGAAAAGACATACAATCACTGCCGTTAAAACAATGGTTTAAGCCAGGAGAAAACATGCCAAAAACCTGAGGTTAAAAAAACTAAAATCAAAGTTCCCATAGTGCTATCACTTTGTTTCAGACAGACAGAGCCTCCTTGCATTGCATGTGTGCAATTCTTCTCAAAACCTTTTTCTGTGACTCTACAAGGACACGTGGGCTAAGGCAGACACACCTGAACCCTTAATGGAACTCCCCTAGGTGGCAATTCAGTGATGATGACGTAGCACAAATTGGCCAAATAATTCATAAATTGCAATTTTTTTTTGGTACCACCTTACATGAAACTTCAGTTGTTCCATCATTAGTCTCATCACTCATAAATAATGCAGATATTTAAATATGCTACAGTCACATCTCCAATGATATTCAAATATATCCTGGCACACCTGCTGTCTTAGACCTGAGGTTCTTTATGATAGTGGGCTTTTGATGCATATTTAGGTCTCTTGGTGTTATTATGATTGAAATCATGGGGCATTAAACAAAATAATTAGAAATTTCAATTTAACCTGGCTCTCTTTGCTCCATTTCTACATTTAATTTCTTTTAAGCAATGCTGTGTCCTCCAAAATTTTAAGGTTATGTAAAAGGAAAAGTATTTTTTCTTTCTTGAACAACATTCTTGGAAATTTCAGTGTTAAGGGGCTTCCTACGTGGGGTGGGGGGAAAGTTTATGGGGGTTTTTTCACCCGAGAGACTATAGAAGAGATGACTGGGAACTCCAGAATCCTCTAACAAAGATACAGGAACATAGCATTATAAAAAAGGCATAATAGCTTCTGTGTGGAGCAAGCAAAGTTAACCTGGGTCTTCCATATGATACTGCAGAAAAAAGCAGGGTATATAAATATCTCAGAAGCAAAGACACCCATGGCAGTTTCAAACATGCGGATAGAGACTAGCTCAGCTGAGCAGATCACCTACACTGAAACAGAAAAAGAAAACTTGAAATTAATTTGGTCTGCACCTAGCACTTTAAAAGACCTAATTTCAACACTAAAAAGACACAATAGTTTTTCTAAAAATTTTAAAGTTCACAACATTCAAATTCTTGTACCATATTTATAAATTACTATAATTACAAAAAATTATATATTTGCAAATTACTGTATCACTTGTGCCACATTTATAATTACTATATATATTTTACTCGCACAGTAGTAGAGCAAATACATAGAAACTAAACCCTGAAATGTATGTATTAGACTCACTCTGCATATCTTTCGAGAAAGATATTTAGAAAAACATGTTATCCTTTCTTCATTACCATCATCATCATCTAGAGCCACATTTACAGGGTAGCAACAGCTTTTTACAATGCCCTGATTTTAGATTTGCTCTCAATTGTTCCTCCCATTAAAATGAGAGTTAAAAATATTAATTTACGCAATCCAAGCCACGGAATGACTTCAACCAGACTAATTAGCATAACCTTCTCAGATGTCATCCATATTCATTGTGCAGACTGGGACGATGCTTAATGGCAGAACTGGAACTGATGGAGCCTTGAGCTGTTTCAGTGCCACACTTCACAAACCTGTGAGTTCAGCAAATCCTACCCTCGCCACCTACAGCAAGCTCTGTGTGTAATGTTCAGTAATCGCTGCAAATTTCCTTAAAGACATCACAGGATTTGGGCAATCAGTCCCAGCAGAGACCAGGAATAACACCGTGGTGCCCATGTCCTCTTCTCAGAGTGGCATCCCCTGGGCCGGTGCAATTGGGGTGGTTGCGGCCTCGAGGAGCTGATGGACATCGTGGCCAGCAGGGACAGTTCAGCATCTCTGGGAGCAGCAGAGCCAAAGGTTCAGACCCCCATGACCTGCTCAGAATTTTAAGTGCCACCACCTGAAGCCCTTCCTGGGCTTGCACTGCTGCTGATGGGACCCAGCGATGTCCAAGCCTCGCTGGCCATTAGGAGGTCTGGTAATCGCCAAAGCAACAGTGGTCTCTTTTGGAAAATTAGCTTTTTATTAGCATTCCCATTCAGTCCTGGGAGCAGCAAATAGGGGGTCATTCAGGACCGCTACAGACAAGTAGATTTGTGGGGGGAAAAAAAAAAAATAAAAAATCACAGAAAGGCCTCGGTTGGAAGGGACACTAAGGATTGTCCAGTTCCCAATCCCTGCCATGGACAGGGACACCTTTCCCTAGACCAGGTTGTTCCAGCTTTTCATCAGACACTTCCACGGATGGGGCATCCACAGCTCCTCTGGGCAACCTGTGCCCAGGCCTTACCATCCTCAAGGGGAAGAAATTTTTCCAAATATCTGATCTAAACTTGCCTGCCATTCCCCTTTGCCCTGTCACTCCATGCTGCTGTAAAGAGTCCCTCTGCAATGGGGAAGAAGATATTTTATTCCTGTCTTAAGGAGGTACATCTTTCCAAGTGCTGTGAGACAACAATCTGAGTTTCCATGTGAAATGTTGTATCCTCATTAAACACAAACCAGGAGTTACGAGTTTAATATTCCTTAGCTTTAATATAATATAAACATTCTGATGAGCAAATCCTAAAGGGCTGCAATCCTATTCCTCATCCCTTTGGCTTTGAAGATACTAGATTGGAAACAAATGCTTGATATTAACTACTTAGGATCAGAGTTTTTCTCCGAGCAGCCTCTCCTACAATTATCTCCAGGCAGCCTCGAACACACCTTCGTTAGCAGGATCCACTGACTGCAAACCTTTTACAATATTTACACCTTTAAAAATTACAGCCATGCTGCTTCTCCATCACTGTACTTCACACTCAGCTTCCTCAAACATTAACTTTGTGTGAATCTCAAGAAAATACAGCCTGGCTTCATTAATGTTTACAGGGTCACTCAAAGTGAGAATATCCTTTACAAACTATTCAAATGCATGTAAAGTGGTCACCAAAATATAAGGTTTACTCTTATTTTAATCCTTTCCCATACCAAAGCACACGAATTCCTGTTAAATCCATTGACTTGCAGTCCAAATAGCATTACAGAAAGCAACAATTTACCCAGCAGCCCTCAAGCTCTAATCCTGCTTCTATACTTTTCCATACCTTAATGCTACAAAATGTGAATACAATTAATAAGCAAAAAACCTTTCTGCTGGACACAGATGCCTGTGGCTTCCAGGACAAGTAGCACAAACAGCAGCCTTCCTCTTGGTGAATTTTAATTGGAGTTTTAATAAAGGCTTTACCACACTGGAGAAAACTGCCGTTAGCACAGCTCTGACTCTTTTAATCAAATTCTTTGGTGATTGTTCCTGGGAGTGAATGGAATTCAGGAAGTTATTTTAGCAATATTTATATTTTTCTCTGATTTATAATTAAAAGTTTTACTCAAGTAAGAAGATGAAAAAATTGTAACATCCTTGCATATATTATATTGGATGGCTCTGGCTAGAGGGGTCAGATCAGGTTTTTTTAATATTTCCATTCCAGCACCCAGACACACTAAAAACTGATTTCCCAGACAAGTGTCAAAGAGGCTCATTCTGAACCATTCTTCAACACACATTTTGCTCTTACCATGGAGCTACAATTTCCTATAGAACTTCAGCACGTTAGTATCTTTCCATAAAAACTTCTCCCTTATAGAAATGACTCTATCATAACAATAGGCTACAATCAATTCAAATAGCTGAACTTCACTCTTCTTTGAAAACCTCCTCCTCAGTTTACCAATTTCATTTTATTTTAAAAAAGACATGCAGTAGCCACTACATTCATATTTTAAAGTGAACACTTTGTATTTCCTGTCTCAACCTGAATCCAAGAGGCAGAAAAAAGAAAACCTTAGTTGCTTAGTTGTGGACTTTAAAATATGAATATAGATTTCTCACATCCTGTGAATCAAACTAGAGATATCAAATTATTTCACTGAAGTTTTTTTTCTGAAAAGAGTTTTGAAAACTGAGTTAGATTATGCACATATATTTGTCATTGGTTTGTATTCAACAAGCACTTGGGTCAAACAGCATTTCATCTCTCTGCAAATTACAACCCCTCAGCAAATGGATGGCTAATACGCTTCAACAGGAAGAGACAGAATTTATTAGATCCTATTCTTCACTGGCACAGAGAATCAGGTAATTGATGCAGAAATGCAAAACATTAAGGCCATCACCTCTCTTATTTGTAAACCTTCCATGCAGTCTTTGAAATCTACTGTGGCAATTTCTGTTCCACCACCCATTCTTGTTGCTCTCCTTCAGATTTCTGCATCAGAAACTTCCTTACAAAATTTTGTGACACTGTTATTCCAATGAAGACAAACTTGTAAATTCTGAAATACACCAGTCGAAGGTTTTCAAAACTAAGGAAGAAGATGGAAACCTAACTTCAAGTCATATGTCCCTGGTGCATTAGTTATTCAAAATTATAACTTAGTGAAAGTTACTATTTTTGCATCTAACATTTCTATTATACAATTAAGATATATAGCTTATATGTCCAAGCTAACTGCCCAAGGACAGTTCCTCAAAATATTTTTTTCCTTAAAGAAAGGTAAGCATTTCAAAGGCTTTGCATCAATATTGCTTAATCAGTATCACTTTGCTAGCAAAATATTTTGACATGCTTGTTTTTAAAAGAGAAAAAAAAAATGTTCAACATCCATTTTTTGTTTCTGATCATCTGAATCCAGGGATGGCATTCAAGGGGCACAGCTGAGCAGTGTGTGATGCTTTGGAGCAGGAGGGTGGGCACGGCTGGGGGACAGCAGCAGCCCCTGGCTGGGCCCACATTGATCCTGCAGTAATTTTCCTTCCCTGCTTTGTGAGGAGGGATGGAGCAGGAGCTGTGCTGCATGGTTTAAATGAGGTGCTGAGTGGCTCGTGGGAGGGAAGCAGGTCCAAGGAATGTTGCCTGTTTGGTTCTCAGGATGGCGATTGTAAAACTGGTCTCAGCTTTGCTTCCCACGGAGCTCTCAAACATGTCCCAGCTTCATCACTCCGACATCACTGCTGCGAGGGAGCTTAAAAATAACACACCAAGCCAAAATAACAGGCACAGAAAGGCTTGATTTATAAAACCTATCTTCAGAGATGATGAGATAGAACTTCAGGACATTGTGACTTGGGTAGGTGCTTGGACTGTCTCAAACCCCAGAATAATAAATTAGTGATTAACTGCCTTCAGTTCCCCTTTATTTTCTTTTTGTACAAGACAAATGGACACTTAAACCACCAACATCTCTGGCAGATTGTGCTGACTTTGGGATCTCAGGTGCTACACTCTCGAAGTTTAGTCAGTTTAGGCTTGACAATTTGAGCATCTGCTGGTCTTGTTCTTTGCCTGATTTCCAGTCTCCTCTCAGAGGTCCACGTCTGCCCTCCCTATGAACTAGAATTATTACAAATAAGTGTATGACTTGCCCAGCATTTCTTTGGTAGATGCTCAATGAGAAGTGATTTAGTTCCTCACTACACTCTGAAACCAAAATAATCTTCCCTAAGAACTAACTGGCACATTGAGAGCAGTGTAAGAGTGAAAGCTAGAAACAAAAATCCCCAGAATATACGTCTGATTAACTACTTTAAATAATACTTTCCAGATTGAATATTTGAATATTTCTTGCCCTTAACAATTCACAAAGTTGTCCTTCCATTTTTTAAAATCCATTATTTATGTATAAAAGGACAAGCTGGAATCACATTGCTTCAACTGAGCTTTGCTCTGGAGTAAATGCCTTTTTTTATTATTTTTAAGAAAAGACTGATTTTGCAATATTAATATTTTAACACCAACTTCGTGCATCTGAGCAGTTGCTGATTATCACATATACTCAGTTCTATATATGAAAATTCTGTGAGAGCTGGTGCTCAAAATGAAGAACAAGCAGCGGAAACAGCTTTCACGATCATTAAAGATGCATACATTGTTATTACGGGAAACATTTTAATTAAATGCTGTTAAATAACTTCATCTTTTTCCCCTAAGTTTGCTACAGCGCATCACATCCCTCAGTCCTTGTTTAAGCAGCTCTGGCCGTAGCAGGGGTTCTCTCCTGACGTGGTTTCTCAGGGGCTGCTGAAACATTAACTCTGAGGCTCCCGTTCACATCTCCATCCCTGACACTCACTTGGTGGAAAGAAATGGAGAACACCCATTTCAGACAAGCTGCAGGCCGAGCCATGAGCATGTTCAACATCTTTATGATGATCTTTCTGACCTTTTCCCGTTTCCAGTCGTGTAAGCAGAAGAGAGGAGCTGTCTCGCAGTCACGAACAGGTCCTGCAGCCCTGGCCCTGCACCGCACACAGCCTGGGGTTGTGCATTTGTGTGTCCTTGTAACACATCTGCATCAAACAATAACTGCAATCTGCTGTTGCATGAAGAGCCCACCTCACCAGAGGGGCAGAAGATAAAATTTTCAAATATGTTTACAATACTCCATCTATAACAACTAGAAATGATAATTTACTTTCTTATCTTTAATCACATTTTAAAAATAAACAACCAAACGTAATAAAACACCAACTACATGCAACAAGGAAGTCTCAAAGCTAATATTGAGGGGCTAACACCTCTAATCAACCCTGAGCAAAGAGACAAGGCACGTTTCTGGTCTCCAACAACAGCTCAGCAGAATTAAAGATGCATTAGTGCAGCTCACTAATGCCAGTGTAACACACATGAACCACATCTCTGACACTCGAGCAAGCACAGCTTCGAACAGAACCACAGCCTCCATTGCAGAGAAATTCTGCCTAAGGGATGATGGGAAAACAAAACAAAATAAACCCCAAGCTACTGTACCCCATTCTGTTTCATCTGTATCCATGAAACTCTACCAAATCACTTGGAAGATGTTCAGATATGGTTTGGAACAGCAAAAAGCCATTTCAAAGCCAATGCTGAACATTATTTTCCACAGGTCAGCACATTCAACACTCTCAAAGCTTGAAAAAGCTTGAGCAGAATGTAATTTCTTTCCCTTTTTTTGTTTTTGTTTTTAATGAAATCAAGAAATATCCATCCCACAACACTGCCACCTCCATTTACTTTCTCACGTGGGATTCTGGATCAGCCTGTGAAATCAGAAAGGGAGAAAATGCTCTTTGTGGAGAAAAGAACAGAAGGCAGGCAGGATGGGGACTGTGGTGCAAGTCCCTCTGCTGGCAAAAACGCTCTGTCTTCCAGATGGTGGGAGAAGGGAGCTGATTACATTCCTGTGGGAAGAACTGCACAGCCAAATATTTGCCAGGTGCTTCAAGTCTCCTGCTCAGCACAATTGTCCTGCCCTCTACTACTCCCTGGTGTTTAGCACAGAAGCTCCACTCCCAGGACAAATTGACAATTTAGAGATTGGAAGAAAACATTCCCACCGAAGCCAAGACTGGCAGAGATTTTTAGGAGTATGACTTTAGCCCACTTAGGTGTGTACAACTCAGAAACCCAAATAAATAATCTGAGGGGAGGGTTTAGATTAGCACATCTTCTGTCTGACATCCAGGAGTGATAAAAGACAGAAAGGAAACTCAAGGCAGCACTGGTTTTCAACCCCAGTTTTCATGGTTGGACATTAAGTTACCATCAAGTTCTCTATTTTCCCTTAAAATGCTGACATTGAGTTACCATCAAGTTCTCTATTTTCCCTTAAACTGTTGAGCCACATAAAGCACTAGGTAGAGGGACGAGGGCCCCTCATTAGAGGTTTGCTGTGCTGGGGCACAAAGAAGCACTCCATGACTCCTGCACTAGAGCCACTTGAAAAATGACAAGTGCATTAACAGAGCCGCAGTGTGGAATTTCAACATCATCCCTTTAATCACATGCCACTCAAGATCATATAAAAATCCTAATAAACATCAGGCTGACCACTTTGGAGTGCCCACCACGGCTCTGAAGCATGTTATTTTCAGTGCTGAGATGCAGCAAAAACAAACCACTTTTAGCAGAATATTTCTAGTGAATAAAGGAAAGCTACAAATACAGCCAAATCCAATCTTTTCCTGCCTTAAAAAAGGACCATCAAATTCAGACAGGGGAGCTTGTGTGAGCAGGTATGGAGTTTTCCATGATGCAAGAAATATTCCATAATGGTATCTGTGAAAACTTCAACTCCTTTGTTCCACTGACCTGAGAGAAATAAAAAGTTGGCGCTAGCATATGATCCTAGCAGCTTTTCATGTACAAAGGCAAAAAAAAAAAAAAAAAGTCCTAAAACTTGCAGAGTGGCAAATTTTCAGAGATTCAGGGTATGAGAATACACTCAGGTCCCATCGCTGCACTGCCGCTGGAAATCAAAGGCATGGGATGAAGAAGGAGCAACTTTTCACCAGTGAGCAGCACATGAACTGAACTTGCACTTACTACTGATTTGCCAAGTTGTGCCTCATTAGCTGCATTTCTAGTAGTTTCATTATAAAAAAAATTTTAAAAGGAGTATTCTGATCACCAACAATATATGTATGAAAGGCTCTGTGTGCTAGTAGCTGCATGATGAGTAAACGCTTTTAGTAGCTATTAAATCTGAAATGTAAGTAAAAAAACCATTTTTCTCCTGACAAAAACCATGTCTCTTAGAGATACCAAACCTCTCTAAGCTATATGATATAAAAAGAAAAAGCTTTGTCTTAATCTGTAATGATATTTCAGAAATTACTTTTACAGTACAGTAATTCTGGAAATGATGAGAAATGAAGACTAGCAGTGACTACTGAGTTTAGAGTTAAGCCAAGGTTCCTCTGGGGAGAGCACAGCTACCAGCATAAAAATATTCTCCTCCTGTAAGAATAGGTTGTGCTCTACAGTTTACAATATTTTCACTTTAAGAGTAAGAGAAAAACCAGATACAGTCCAGAACGGTCAAAACAGATATGAAGGAAGATAAAAGATCAACCTGGAATGCAGAAAATTTGCTTATCTGAGGTGTGGTATTGCCCTGACAAGAAGGTAAAGACCACAGCAGGAGCACCAGGAATATGCAAAGTTCACATAAAGAAACACATTATGAAAGTCACCGAAAGGTTTAGGAAAAGCTCAGCATAGTAGAACAAATTTTGAGATATCTCCTCTACTTAATCCTAAGTACGATCACACTGTTTGCTCAAAGTCCTGGCTCCTGCAGGTGTATAGACCATATCCATTTATATCAGTGCAATGCGAGCTTAAGTCAATCTGAGAGACTCAGTGCCAGGAGACTCTTGGAAAAGAGAAATGAAAAGGAAAAAAAAAAAAAGAAAAAACAAATCATTTTGCAGAGCAGAGGAGAAAAAAAGATTACCTTATTTCTCCTTTCAGATACTTGAGGGCAATTTCATTCTTTCTTTCTCCTTCTTTTTGCACATAAAAAAAGAAATGTATGAAATAGGTCTAAACTTGTCCTCCTTCCTCAGCAAATTATCGCAGTAACTCCAGTGGGAGTTAAATGCCAGTAGGGGCAAAGAACATGAAGCGTAGCTGAACCTGACTGAAAGTCCAGAAAATATCAACAAAGAATTGAAATGTCTTTATGGAGAGATTCAAAACATACCACAGACCAAGGGGTCAGAACCACTGTGATTATCTGATCAACATCCAAAAGTCAAGTGTAGTTTGACTGCCACATGGTTAGAGTTAAGATTTTACAGTACAAATTCAACTAAGCTTTAATAGCTCTTCCATAAGCTATTTATTTTCCACAACTTTATGCAATATTTTCTGGATACCCAACTTTTTTCTCTAGATGCTGTTAAAAATATGCAGGCATAAGAGAAATTTAAAGATTTTAAACTTATTCTACCATTCTGTAGGTAGAGTAATGCTCCTGTTACATCACCACAGTCCAGGAATTCCCTTGAGGAAATCAATGTAATTAATTAGAAGGCTTCATTTCAAGGAGAGAAAAGGAGACTCTAGAAAATTATTTCCAACATCCCTAAGTATTATTATTCTACTTTTTCTCCCCTTTCTCTGGGAGACAGATATTATCTGTTAATATCTTCTAGCCAAATATTTGGGACTCAAATCCTTATTTTCACACTAGGGACAGCCCTACCACAGCATAACCCAGGAAGATAATTATTTGATGAATACCTAGGTAATGTACACACTGTTTTCAAATCCTACTGATAGGAAGCAGAATTTTTGAATTTATATGGCCTCCAAAGTGCTTATTGGAATGTCCAGCAACCTATTTGAGGCCTATTTGATTTCTGGTGTCAGATGGGTTAATTTTTTCAAGTGCTAAATAAAAACATTACGTTCACATTCAAATCCAAGTATATTGCTACACCAAGACACTAATCTTGGCTCTGAAGAGACTCCCCAGCAGGAAATGTGTCTTTATCTTTAATTTGGCGGGTTGTGCCAGTTTTTGGGACTGCAGTTGCAGATGAAGCATTGTCATGTGTTTAATTTGATGTAAAGGTGTGAAAGTTATGTTAGCCAGCTTCCCTAATGAAAACTGCTAGATTTCAAACTGCAATTCCTAGGGAGGCTGGGGGAGGACACCAAATGATCTAACCTGCCAGTCACAGACATTTTGAGATGCTTGATACTAATTAAGCATATCAGCTCTGATGCCAGACTTCTCTAAGACAAAGGGTTCCATCAAATTGATAAGACTCTGCTAAGCAGGGTTTAAAATTAATTCATAATTTCTTTTATGTTTGTCATGTTTTGTGAAAATGAACTGCCATTCAATTTTTCATAAGCTCTGCACAAGCAGAAGCTTAATTTCAGGCACAGTGCTGACAGGCCCGGGTAGTTTTATGAACAAATTATGATTACACACAGTGATCAAGCTTCAGATAATTGAAGCAGCAAACCAAACTATCCGGCATGCAAATATTAATGGCTGTCCCCAAAGTCTCATTGAATCTGCATAATATAAGAACTTTTAGCTTCCTGTTGCACTTGGAATATTTTCAGCATAAATAATTTAAAAGAATTAACTAAAGGATCTTCCAGTGAAGAGCATTCCATCTTAGATTTCTGCTGTTTGGAGGTGGAACAGAGCGAGCTGCAGCTTGACATTCAGAGCACATGCCTGGGGAGGGCTATTTCTGCATCCCATTCCTGATTGCAGAAATGAACGTTCTCTGAAGTCAAAACTTTACCCATCTATTTTTAGGGGTGCTGATTTCACTGTTCTCTAATAAATCAGCAGATCTTTGAGAGCACAGCACCTCCAAAAATATCAGAGCGAGCGTTTCTGAAGCTTTAAGGCAGATAAACTAGAAAAAATGTAGGCAAAATACATTAACTCTGCCTAAATGCTTAATATCTGACATATGTTTATTTTAAGGTGCCTAGGAGTTCTAGAATTAAGGAATGTCTCAGTGCAAAATATTGTTGTTATCAAGAATAATCCAAAGGCTATTGTGAAGATTTAGGTAACTTCTACGTCTCGTCTACTGGTGAATACCAAGCTTGTGAATTAACCAATCTTTGTGAAAACCAGTAAAGAAACCTGTCTTTAATATTAAAGTCTAAAGCCACAATTTGTTTCAACCTGGCAAAGAAAATGGTGAGACTCCTTGCTTTAGGCATTGGGGGAAAAAAATAGCATTAATATTGTCAAGGCAACAATGAAAATACTTTACTATTATTAGGTGGAAAATTGAAGGTGCAGAAATCCTTCACTTGCTTCGTAATAGCTTGTTTAATAAAGGGGGACCGGAATAATCGTTTTTCAACTTTAATATTATTAGAGAGAAAGAGAAAAATGGTGCCTGTGATCTAATGCTGAAAACCAGTTTCCTGCTGGATGCAAAAAGCTCTTTCTGGTTTAAAAAATCTATTGCTGCAGTAAACAAAAAAACCCCTTTCACTATCACCTCATTAAGAGAGTCACAAGTGGTTTTCATTGATTAGCTCCTATTATAGCAATAATCCTCAATATGCTGCATGCTGCATACGAGCACTGTTTTGTGTAAACAACTGCCAGTGATTAGTGATCAATGAATAATTTTAGCCAAATGTAATTGGATGAGAACACATTAAGAGCTACTTCATTTCATCCTCCTGATACTAAAAGGAGGAGGAGACGTGCAGAGAGTTATCCCACCTTGCTAATTAGTATTTCCTTCTCAACACAAACATTAGATTTATATTAGGCATTACGTCTGAGCTGCATCCCCGCAAATAAATTTGATATAATCAAAACTAAGTCCTGCATTGCTGGGTTTTTTTTGCCCAGATTTCTAAAAGATTTCTAGCTATTAGCGCTGTATATTTTCCTATTTTTCAGAACAATTTCTCAGAGAATGGCTGTAAGAGGTACACAGTTAATAGCTGCAACAGCTCCAGTTTTCACTGGTGAATGGCAACATTATAAATTAGAAATTAGAAAGGGGGCTGCAAATGCAGCATCCTCTGGTCAAGTTGTTCCCCCACAGCCCTCCCACATTGCAGCATCAGACAGTCCTACACGGGGGCTGACTGCTGGTAAACATTTCTGATTCAGAGTTTGATAGTTTTGGCAGGTGCTTTCCTAAGGACACACAAAGAAATGTTTCTAAATCAGTGAGATGCACAAGGTCTTTTCTTCCCACACCTGGTTTCTGAAAAAAACTCAAGTGGAACAATACTGAGAAAAACAGAAATGTTTTGCACTTTTGTTGAGAATCCACAGAGCACTAAGTTCAGCCCTCTTTTAGCCCAAAGAGTTTCCAATCCCTTATAACAGATGGTCCAACTTTCAAATGGCGCTCTTATTCGCTTGTGGAAATAAAAGTGTAATATTACTGCCAGTGCCATACCTCCCCTGACTTTTGGCTATTGATAGAGATACTTGTCCACATTTTCCTCTGTCGGTCTCCCATTTTTAAGGTGACTCACTCTTTCTTTGTTCATTTTCCCTTTTGCTTGAATGCAAATCACAATGCTGCCAATGCCCACACAGTCACACGCATAGTGTGTTCTCAAACTAAGGAACATCTACATTTCAGATGCAAGTAAACACACCAGGAATGTCACAGCAGCCTAACTGTCCTCAAATTAGCTTTAAATGTAAATAAGACTGTTCTTTGATGTTTCTAACTGCTTTTGACTGCTCGGTCTCTGTGATGAATCCATAGGTGTACTTTATCCTTAGTCTCTCTCTTCCTTCAGGCTCAAAGATTACATAAATTATTGAGGAAAAAAACAAACCACTGCGAAGTGAAAGAACCAACTTTTCCCTTTCAGAAAAGCAGGAGCACAAATCCTATGGTGTACAAGTCGTGAGCTACAAAATTTGAAGTAAACTCACTGAAACACCTCAGTTTTGATTTAAATTGAGACTCCAGCAAGTCAACCATGGTACGGTAACGGACGTGATTGGTACAACAGGGATCTCTAAGAGGGAGAGAGTTTCAGAACCCTACTTAGCTGGAGCTATAACAACTCCTGCAGCACACCCAAGAGTGCAGAAGCACAATTATTACAAAGATAATGATTATACTCAATAATATGTATAACTGGGCTGTGTAACTGCAGGGGGAAAACAAGAGAGGGCAAGGGAATGGTTGGCCGACCCACAAGTGCTTTTTCGCTGCAGACAATGAGATGGGCACCCTGCAGGCACTGAGGGCAACTCTCCTTGTGTTCTGGGACATTTTTGCCACTCCTCCTCACAAAGCCCAGGAACAGCCTCTGTCTTCAAAAGCGTGATCTCACCCTTTGGTGCTGCCCTCAGTGACAGAGGATGTGCTGTGACCATCTGAACTGACCCCCGGAATGGAGCAGTTCCTTCCAATTTCCTTCAGCTGGTCATTCAACGCAACATTCCTGGTTTCTCTTCCCTATGGTCAGACCTTGTAACATTCCATCACTTCCCCTCAAAATTACTCCCAGTTTTCGTGGTGCTTTTCCCAGGTGAGGCACAAGTAACAACTTCTGGTGACATCCATTTCATTTTTCCTTTTCAGGATCACACCTCTAGTAAGGAAAAACCAACAACCACAAGGCTTGCCAATATCATCCTGGGGTTGTGTACCTTAATTAACTTACGAGGTCAATCTACACAAAGTAACATTTTCATTTGTCAACACTAAATCCTCTTGACTTGAAAATTAGAAGCCTAAATCAGACACTTTGAAGTTTCTCATTGTAAATCTTCGTTTTCTGTTACTGTATACATTGTAAATTACTGCAGATAAAAGCCTTGTCTTTCATTTACAAGTACTTAGTGAACTAAATTCCATTTTATTAGCTACAGCACGTAAAGTTTTGCTAGTGCGTTATTAAAAACACCTAATTGTTCTTTGAAGCAATGAGTTCATATTTCTCTTTCCAGTTGAGAGTTAAGTTTCTAGAGCACCAAAATATCCTGTTGTGTACAGCAGTTTATAGAGTGCTTTAACTATTTGTGCAAAGCCTCAGACTAAGTTCTCAAGCCTTTAGCTATCCTGTTTAATCTAAGCAAAAGATTATTCATAGGGTAACAACCAGGGCAAGAATGAACTCCGGTGGGGAAAAAAAATAGTAAAAATTAGGTCAATAATAGTTCAAAAGTACATTTTGTTATTTGATCACCTACATAACACATGGTGGTAATAATAATGTTGAAACAAGAGTACCAATTTCAGTGGTAGCTGCACTGAAAGAGAAGTGTCTCTCTCCAGGCTGTGACATTATTACAGGAATGGCACTGCAGAGCCCGGCACACACCTGAAGGCTGCAGGAGTGACAGATGCAACACACTAATTCCTCATGGCTAAAGGATGTTATTACACTGCAAAGGTCATTTGTTCAATCTTGTGATACATCTTCAGCCGAGAATGGCAATTTAGAAAGTTTAGTTAGGATGCTACAGTCAACAAACAAGCTGAAATGGCAGCTCTGCAGGTCAACACATCACTGAGGAGGACTTCAAAATTCAGTAATACTCTCAAATGAAGACTTCAAAAATCAGCAATACACTCTTTTTGAGAGACAGGTAAAAGATGAAGACTACTGCCTGAATTAATTTATTCTCATAATTACAACATCTGTGATTGCTTCAAAATGACAGCATCAAAATTCCAAAGGGCAACAGAAACTGTCTGACACAGCATAGACTAATAATTACGGATTCAAAATACTGCATCTGTTATTCTTTGTGTCTCAAGGGTACAGATCCTCATGGGTTCCCTCCTGTCCCACTTGGTTTTTTTTGTAGGAGACATACAGAGAAAAAGAGAATTTGGCACAGCCTGTGTAACACTTCAGAAAAGAGAAACTTGTTCTGAAAAGGTTTGCAGGTGACTATTTAGCAATGTTAGATTACACAGAATACTAAGGGACTGAGACAGAACAAAAAACTTAGAGAAAATTTACAAAAATTAAAGTTCAGTTCTATTATAGAGATACTGTTGTGGAATAAAAGGGATAACACAATACAGAAATTCTCTCTCTGTGTGACACTTCAAAAGGCAGATACCATCAGGTCTCAAGAAAGATATTTTGTTAATCCCTACCAGGAGCAAACCCTCCACCACCAAGAGCTGCCATCAGGGATCTGCTGTGTCTGCCCCCAATTTGCAGCCCTTGTCTTGCTGGGCTAGGGCAGCAAAAGTCAAGGAGGTTTAAACAGGGGTTTCTTCTTTTTTTTTTTTTTTTTCCAAAAAAATTTTCTTCTCTGGCAATTATTTTTAAAATAACAGAGCAAATTCTGTAACAGAACATTTACTGAAATATAGTCCATAATAAATTTTTTATTAAATTATTTTTTCTTTTTTCTTTTAAAAGAAGAATAAGAATCACTTTGCCTTGCAACATTTAATTAGCTTTACCTAGAGCTTTTAGCTAAGGCAGCATCTTAAATAATTAAAGAGTTACATGGTATACAAATATATATAATTTACTTATAGTTTGTGTCAAAGACGAGCAGTATACTTTAGTAGATACAAAATCCTGTATGTTTTAACTATAAGGAAGATGAGCATTTTCTTTCCTACTTCCAGGCAGCACGACACAAAATGTGCATCATTTATCTGAACACGGACGAAACGAGCCATGAAGGCATCAGGAAAGGATTAAATGCAACACTGCAGCAATGACAACTCTGTGGGATGGTAGGGGAAACACTGACTCCACCTGTTCTTTCAGCAGACAGCTTTTCATTTGAAACACAAAGGGTAAAATCTCTCAGTTCAACCATGGGGACACCACACATTTGTCCAAAAATATTTTCTTCAAGATTCAGCTCCCTCACGCCATCCTTTCACAGGCAGGGTGAGAGTATCCATGAGGTTGATTTGGCAGCAGAAGACCTTCTCACTCCCCATCAGCCCTGGCTTTTCCAAGTGCCCACATTTACCTGAGGAGCTGCTCTGACTCCTATTCTGTCTGCTTCTCTAGAGGCACTTCCTGCAATTTAGGAGAGTCAGCTCCGAGAAAGTTCAATGTCAATTTGTGTTAAAAACCTGCCCTTTCCATCTTCTTTCAGGTTATTGCACTCAAATGAATAGGAGATTTCTCAGCTTGGAGACCTTCTGGAGCACAAAATACAGCAGGAAAACAGGAGGCACCAATAGCCTGAGGCAGCAATAACTCAAGGCACTGGGACTCCCAAGACAAGCAGGGAGCAGAGCTAGTGCCAGCTCTTGGGGGACAAAGAGGAGTCTGTTCACCTGCGAACCCAAATTTTGCACAGGTTCTCCAGCACATGGAGCCACAGAAAACTGCTGGATGTGGGAAAGTAAAAGTGGAAGGAAAAATCTCCTCATTCTAGGGCACAGATAAAAAAATTTACTTTTCTCATCTTTTATTTGGATTTGTCACATCCTGCAAAGTTCTCCCTGTTTCAAAAGCCACCCCTTCCTGAGAAAACCAATCTCTAGAGATCAGCAGCCCAGCGGTATCTGACATATTTTAAGGAAACAGTGCTGGCACTCACAAGTCAAAGCTATGGCTATCTCAGGACCCTGTCAAAACTTCCAGAAATGTCATCTGGTTAAATATGCAGCACACCCTGAGACACAAATACAAAAATTATACTCTTTCTGGGGGTCTTAATTAAAAAAAAAAAAAA
>VZRL01001799.1:778248-914359 GCA_013397895.1 Origma solitaria
AAAGAGTTAAAAGCAAACAAAGCCTTGCTGTTCTGAGTGCGGACAGCCTTGCAGCATCTGGCTGATGACCTTCACCATGGTCATGTACTGTACATAATCACATGTTTGCATTCTTGAGGTAAAAAAGCAAAAATCCTGACATCATAATGCCATAGAAGGACGTAACTGAACACATGTCCAAGGAGGCAGAAATTCTACTGTATTTCCATCAAAAACTAGTGGGGCTTGGCTAATAGGACAAGGCATTGCGCTGCCATTAACTCTATAGTGCTTTTAACATCTTTCAACACCTAAAAGGAAATCAAACTTCATGCTACTTACCCTATCTCTTTCCCATCCTGTTTTTGAACATGCCTAAAAGAGCTTCTCAACTACTTTTATTCCATTACCTTAAGTACTTAAGTTTCATTTTCAGCAAGGCTCTGTTTAATGAATATTTATGAGCAAGTCCTGCAGTGTTCATTGAAACTGTAGACTTCCCTTCACAGCAGGCTACAGATTTACATTTTGGGTTTTATTACTAAAATGTTAGCCACACAAATCGATGTCACTCAGAAAATACGATGACAGCTCTTCCTGAAACCCCTGCCCCGTCATCCAAGTAATGTTATGTATCATATTATTCTTTGGCTCTAGAGAAATATAATTTATATTTTTGATATGCAGTATTTAATTAAAAATACATAATTATAAAACATCCAGCAGCCATAATTTACACACGGCAGCCTCAAGACGGCAAACCACTGTGAGCAGCCTCCCTGAAGTCACGGAGTTCACTGGTGTGAATAAAATTACTCACTTGCATAAGTGATCACAGGACAAGATCTTCATTACAGCTGTACACAACCTGATAAACAGTGTTAACTCTGAGGTTTCTCCTTCTCCAGGCGCTGGTTAGAGGCTGTTGAGCTGAGCAATGGTGACGCAGGGCAGTGGCACTGCAAGGCCACCTCGTGTCTGCAGGTCCA
The DNA here is from genome assembly GCA_013397895.1 of Origma solitaria. Classification (NCBI taxonomy): domain Eukaryota; kingdom Metazoa; phylum Chordata; class Aves; order Passeriformes; family Acanthizidae; genus Origma; species Origma solitaria. Next base: position 779,217 of record VZRL01001799.1, read on the forward strand.
GAAATGCCAAACCTTTCTCCCAGCTGGCAGTGACCACTTAAAGAAGTTGCTCCATTGCAACAAATACAGACAACTAAAATTGTCTAAATCCCTCCCTTTATTAACCTCATCTTATAAAAGCAGGGGTAAGTTGATCTAATTTTATTTTAAAATATACCCACATTCAGAGACCAGAGAGTCCATTTATTCTAAAATAGATAAGTGACCTAAACATTTCACACAAACCTATGTACCCAACCAGCAAATAAGCAACAAGTTCTTTATAATCAGCTTAAGTCCAAGATGAACTTAAACAAGATCAATTCAAGTAAATCAGATCAGGTAGTGGGGAGAATAAAAAAAGACAAAATATCATAAAACAAGACTTTGGAGTGTTCCTCATTTTCCTTAATGTTGTTGTTAAATTGAGTTTATTTCTCTTTTTCTTTAGAGTAGTAAAAAGTGTGAATAACATAACAAAACTTTTGTGGTGTCAAGTAGAGCTTCAAACATATATACTTTATAGTGTTTGCTTAGGAGTGTTTGTTTCCTCTGACTAAAACCCTCCCTATGGGCTCTGAACAGGTTGCAGCTGCCTGTAATGCAGAATTTCTATGGAAGATGTTAAAAACAGGCTTTTGTTTATTTATTTAGACAAGCTCAGCTGTCTCAAGCTATATACATAGACACAAACATCATTTCTGAAGGGCGAGATACACATTACACCCGGGGTTTCAGAAGGGAAGCGGCAGCATTTCCATCGCACAACCTCCTGGGTAGAAAGTCCACAGAAATGAGAGCAAAGAATTTTCACATGAAATAAAAAAACAACTGGGCATTGTAATTTGCCATTCTAGAGACACCATGGATGCAAATGATACAATATAATCTGACTTTCAAATTGCAATCAATGTTTGATTCTTAAGCTCACGACAATAGTTTAACTCTTGCTACTCCAGTATTTTCTATAATACAGGGAAGGCTTTTTTTCTTAAATCTGAGGAGAAATGTGTTATCCAAGTTCAGCAGCTGAAGCCTGTGGACAACACTATTCCCTTGACAGTGTGTGTCACAACAGGGCTTCACAAAAACCTGTGCATTGCAGTTATTTATTGCAGAATTAGAGAATGTTTTATGATACAACTCGTAACTGTACAGTTAAAGCCAACAACCTAATTGCTCCTGGAATTTCTATTAAAATGCATTCTTCCTTCCTAATGTGAGATAATTTTTTTGGACATGAACATGGCTTTGGAGGACAGACATCAGACAGGAGTTCCAGATGCCACTTGAGCCAGGGAGAAATTGGCCATGGTCCCATTCTTGGCCTATCGTTAACCCAGAGTGAAATGAACACAAATGAGAATCAGGAGATGAAAGCTGTGGAAGTCATTTAAACATTGGTCAACATGAGACCTCGGATAAGCTCAACGTGTGTGTAAAGGATAAGGAAATTGCAGGTCACTGATACTGCTGAACCTGGGAGTACACTTTGATGTTAAGGTCTACATTAAAAAACAAACAAGCAAACAAACAAAAAAGCCACCCAAACAACAAATCCAACAAAGACAACCAACTCCTATATTTCTCTTTAAACCATATAATGTGTTTTCCTGTGACTGGGTTGCCTCTACAAAAGTGGGTCTCAAAACTGTGAACAAAGTGTACTGGGAATGCCACGGCTAGTTATACACATAAAGTGTTGGTTCTTAACACACAAATTCTTTAAGATACAGTCTAGTTTCCAAGTAACCAAGGAGGGATTTTCTCCAGAATAAAACACGCTTTCTATACATAACAATAAAATCGAAGTAGCCAATGTGCTTTCACCATGTACACTCTAATTTATAAAGGAGCTAGGACACATCTAGTTCCCAAACTCTGTGGTATTTTCCTCACCCTTAATACGAGGTACAGGTATGTGATCTTACTGATCATGGGATGCTGCAGAGAGAACAAGGCTATAAAATTACTCAGAGGTATAACCAGATCCTATGGCAGAGTCCCTTTTCATAATCAGAAAGACAGAAATAATGTGAATGTCAAGCAAAACACACCAGAGGTTTATATTAACACACAATTTTACAGCATTGATCTTCTGCCATCAACAGATGGAGAGATTAAACTGGTACTGTTACACCTCAGATTTGAAAGAAGCACAGTAGGAGATACCAAAGGATTTTCCAGGGAACATTGTAACAAAAGAGTCTCAATGGGAATTCTGCAGATAAACACAGAGGAAAAAGCTGAACATAAAGCATGGTACACGTAAGGTTTTTCCTTGCTGAAATTCAAACAGCCAAATTGCCTACATAGAACAAAACCAGATTTTCAAACAGAATCAACCTCACCTGGAGATACACAGCTGTCATCTGCACTTGCATTTTAGCTGCCTGCCTGGAAGAGCCTGGCAAAACATTTGAACAATTACTACAGTCACATTTAACTTTGTGCTTCTGCCAGATTTGTACCTTTTTTTTTCCCATTTATGAGCCTTCTGCAAGAACAACTAATTTCTTGCCAACATGCTTACTTCCATTCAAAGGTTCATGAAAATCAGACACCCTAACAAAGACTAAAAGCTCCCAAAACATCCAGGGCATTTATCTGCATCAGATAAAAACAAACAGCACGTCCCCAAGATTCTTGCTCTTTCTACCAAACCATACAATTTCAGTGGTAACTTTTTCTGCATTATATTAAAATTAGAATGTGATAGAAAGTCAATCAAAAGTCCATCCCGCATTAATTTCTACAAAATGTATTTATCACCAACATAAAATTAATAATTTGCTCATTGTGATGTTTCATTAACATCCATCTTTACTAAAATCTGCTTTGAGATAACCAAAATATAACTCAGAATTGCCTACAGAATACTACAGTCTGGAAATGACCGCACTGTTGCACTTGCTAAGGAGCTGAAAACTTCAAGTAAATTGCTCCAGGTAAACTTTTACAGATCCTTCTGTTATGAAAGTAATTTTCACCTTTACTGATTTTTATATCTTTTATATAGAGAAGCAAAAACAGGCTCAGTGCAAGAATATGGTCAAATAAAATTCCTACAACACAAATCAAAAAAAGATCCGGCCAAAGAATTGGCTGAAAACAAACAAGATTTTGCACTAAATGCAAACAAGCACTTGTTGATATTGCAATTAGTAAATATGAGGTTTGAATGTGGCACTGTAGGTGTTGATGTTAAAAACCATGACAGACTGAGAACAAATAGTTTTGAAATTACCATGATATCCCCTGGGCTGTCAGGAATAATAATTAGGTTTTTTTCCCCCTCCCAGATCAATGATGTAAGGACCAGATTTAGCCTCCTTATTCACATTCAGCAATGTATTAACCGAGAGAAAACTTCATTGCAGTAAGCAGATGCAAGTAATAAGGGTATCAGACTCCATCTGACAGAGATAAATTCAAGTTATTATCTTTGTTAACTAAATTGGCTTGGTCCTATAAATAAATAATTTCCCCCAAGTACACAATATGAAGGCAAAAAGTAGCCAAGATAATGATAATGTTTTCATTCCTTAATCAGGATCACTTCAACATTGTAAAGATAACCAGAGAGAGGGGAAAAAAGAGAGAAGCCAATTTGAAGCACTTACTGTCAGCAAGCCTGTATTAAGCATCTTGTTGTGATAGGGCATAAAAAAAATCAAAAAGAATTTAAAAAAAAATCCTTTTACAGAGCACCACTCTCTAGACATTTGATTTAATGGATTGCACCATTAAATGCTGTTACTAAAGAGGCACCTTCCAGCCTGCTGCTGCTTCTCCCACTGCAAACACACAATATGTGATTGCACAGAGGTGTGTTCCCTCTCGTGACAACTCCCCGTGAAATATCTTGAAGTCCTCTTCTGCATTTCACTGTACCTTTTACACCAAAACACGTCCGAGGAGCTTGGATACAGCTCTAACAACTCTGCTGGGGTTCCTGGTTCCTTGTTAAAACTGGAACAGAATCATGTTTCTCCCTCAGGCACTGCCTTAAAAAAACTTTAGGCCATACGTTCTTGAATTATTTATCAGAAGTTATTATGCAAACAAGGATTAAATAATTCTCTTTGAGCTGCTGGTGGCAAGCACAGCAGCTAGAAGCACAGTGCCTGTGTGATATCTACATTTTATCCAGCCTTCCTGGCAAACAAACTGCATTTTGCTAGGTAGGTTCAAGATCTGCTTTTCCTTTTTACTCACACTGGCGTAAATGAGAGAACCTCCTCAAAATTTGATGTAATTACATCAGCATAATACTGCTAAGTAAATCAGGCCACTATTTGTTTCCAAATGCATTTGATTAATGAGTGTTGGACAAAAATAGTACAGACTTCAACTTTACTCTGCCCTCTTGCTCAATTCATCTGGCCTTACTTTAAAAAACCAGCTACTCTGTTACTGAATAAAGGAAGTAAAAAATTACCACAAAATAATTTCAGCATTTTAAAAAAAGCTAGCTGTGACATCCACCATATGCAGTAGATAAAGCTCTCAGTGTTTTCCAAAATAGGCATCGCTTTCTAAATACACTTCTAAAAAATATTTCCAATCTACATACACTTAGGCAACTGCTGCTGCTTCTGTATGATCTCAGTTCAAGAAAGTTACGAGCCTGCTCCAAAATGTGTATTTTCCCAGTTATGCAATAAAAGTAATTAAAAAATAATAGAAAGTATGAGCTTTACCCAAGTGTGTTATGTGGCAGAAAAGAGCTGGACAAAGAGATAAAACAATTGTTGCTGCTGCTTAGCATAAATAGTGAGTTTTTTAGTGGTTTAGTGGGGTTTTTTTCTCTACAGGCAAAATTAAGAGCATATTTGAAATGCCCATTCCCTTTATTAAGCTCCCTAAGAGGACAGATTGCTTTGCTCATTTCTCAAAACGGACTTATTTTCACAAATATGCACAGAATGTTTTCAGTTTCTTAGCAGGGCAAGAAACTGCCCTGTTAAAGGGAGGGATACTCAAAAAAGCAACCACAGACCTCCACAAAAACTCTGTTCCCACCCCAGCAGTCTCTAAAGGCTGCACCTTCCCAAATGCTGAGGCAAGAAAGATCACAACACACATTGATGCAGAGTCAGAACTTAGACTTGGCTGAACTTCCACCACCTCCACCAAAAAAATCAATGAGGAAAAACCACTGGGTACTCACCCTGGAGGCAGTGACTGCCCTTTCTGTGTGCCGAAGAGTTCCATTCTGCTCTCCAGGTGCTGCCCATGAGGAGTTCTGGAGCCCTGGGTGGGGCAGCTCTGTTTGCAAGGCAGGTGCAAGCCCAGGCTCACCTTCCTGGCCTCAGATATTTCACTGGGAAATTCTCTAACACCTCCCCTGGGTGAATCTAGCCCCAGGCAAATGCAGTGACTGATAGCTAAAAGCCAATGGAACTTCTTAATTAATGTCAGTGGGTACAGAATGAAGTCCTTAAAGAAGTTAATTAAAACTGAGGGGTTTGGTGCAATGTAAGGATGAATAATGTGCTTCGTGTATTAATATGGAACTAAAAAGAAACCCCAAACCAGCAGCTCCAATATTGTTCAGGAATATTACAAAGCTCCGGAGGGGAGAGAATGAAAATCCGGAAAGCTCTTCGCTGCATCTTAACTATAAATATTCAAAGGAAAATAGTATCTCTGAAAAGAAAGTTTTAGGCCTACAGAATTTCACCATTTGGAGAGGAACAGGAGGAATAGTCAAAGACCTTTTCCAGTTCGGACCAACAGCTGTTTGCTGATTCAGGTTTAACCCTCACTCAGCAAATCAAACCAGACTGAACTGAGGCACACAAACCACAGCCAGCAGCTCCAGTGTCAGTCCCAGTGCTGCCAGCACTTCTCAGGCCATGGAACCTGTCCCTGGATCCCTCTGCTTTCTGCTGGAACCTTCAAAGAAACATTCATAGCAACATTTCCTTTTGATTTTGTCCTTGAAAATTAATGCTCCGTGAGACACTGAGACACATGGGCTGGTCTTGCCAGATATTAAGTGCTCTCTTTTCCTATGCACTAAGTGCCTCTCAGAACCAAGATAGGAATCAAAATAAAGCACACAATCAGATGCTATTCAAGTAGATTATCTTCTTTTCCCATATTTAAGTTGTTGATAGACAGATGCAAAATACTGCATCTCTTCACACCTCATTAATTTTTATCTTTGGCAGCTTAAATTTAAAAAGTCCCCAGAAGATTAACACTGTTGTTACACTTTTTGTTGTAGAAGGGGGAAAAAGAGAGTGTCATGTGTTTTGGAGTTCTTTAAGTTCTGGATGAATAATGATTAAAAAAAAAAAGAAAAAGGTGTGGTCTAAGTACCAAATATACAAAAAAAAAGTGAATAAGTAATTGGTCTCAGTGGTCTCTGGGCATTACAGCTTCCCCACAGCCTGTTGGTACCATGCACTGAAAGGAGATAAATTCCTCCAGCCGCTGAATTACAGGTTATCAAAGTATGGGGAGGGCTGTTTGCCTTGTAAGCAGGTTTTTGTGTGGTCTGAGAGGCTGTGGGTCTTTGTTGGAAGACACATTACAGGAGAGGTTAATGGGGATTTGGTTTAGGTCTGGTCAATTCTGTGTTGGCTGATAATTAAGATAAACTGCTCGATTTAAAGCTGGACAGGGGCAGGAGAGAGTATTGGTGGTTGTAATGGCCCAAACAATTATTTCTTGTAGACTAATGCCTTCCTGCTGTGTTATTTAAGATAACTTTCATATGAGTCACAGAATTTGATCTTAATTTGGGCTTGTTTTTGTAAATGAAGCCTTTTCCATTTTTCTTTGTGTCTGAAGCTTTTCCTGGGGAAACACCTGTACATTAATCCAGAGATAGCATGAGATAACCTTGCTATAGCAGTTACAAGCTCCCCAGAAGACTAATGTTTCCAGTATTAAAGAAACTAATCTAATTATTCCACTCATATTGCTACTTGCATGTTGATTAATACTCGTTCCATTTGATCCTGCAGTCTAACACATGATTTATACACCCACAACCTCATCAGACCTTTAGAGCATCCCATGTAGTCTACGTTCAAGTAAGACCTGGAGTGCACCTGGGAATTGTTATTGCTTTCATGCAGGCCGGGGTAAAATTTGCCAGACCAGCTACCCCCTTGCAGACACAAAATTCTGTGATAAAAACCAAGTTCTCCCTATCAGCTGAGTCATGCAAGCTCTGAGGAAGATAGCAGGTTCTCTGAGCCCAGTGGTTTAATCTTCTCTGGAGCAAATGGTTCATCAGTTTTATGTCCAAATCCAGCGCACACTGGTGGGAGCAATTTCTCGTGACTTCTCCAGGCAGTGTTTCCAGGAGGGGTCCAGCCTTGGGAGCAGATGCAGAGCCTCTTCTTGGCTGCAAAGGCCAGCAACACACAACACAGCTCGTGCAGACAGCAGATGTGAAGGCCATTTTCAATCCTGGGAGAGCGAGATGCGAGATTTTTTTTCCCACAATTTCCTTTTTGTGTCAGGAACTGCGTTGCGTTCAACTCCACTCAGTTTGTTATGTTGTTTAACTTCATATAATTGACAAACTGTCCTGTAAATCTTCTTGCTAACATCTTAGTGCTTTATAGGTCATCAATCTCAGCCTCCTTGGACGCTTCTATTCCATAAATGAAAGCCAGTACAATGAAAAAGGAGCAAGGGAGTGGAAAGTCCAGTCTCATCTGCTCCATTTCAGCTTTTCCAGGGCTGTTAACTGCCCCAGAAAGAAGCCCCAAATCCCAGCGTGACAAGGTGGTTTAATTGGTGGTGAGACAGGTGTGGCTGCAGACAGCTGTGCAGACCTTTGCCAGACATCACTATGCTCTCCAGGTAAATTGGGTGCTTTCTAGCACAGATGGAGAATGAGGAACAAAGCAATGCACAGGCCTGGAAAATCAACGTTGTCTGTGCCAGAGGAGGGTTGAGGTGAACAGGGCAAAGATTTCTGTGAGAGTGCAGGAATCCCTTTGCAAAAGGAGCTTCCCTGGACCCTCCAGAGCAGACAGCTCAGCTCACCAGCCTTTGCTATGAGAGAAGATGGCGATGATGTGCAGATTCTCACCCTCAAACAGGCAAAAATAACTCCACCTGTTCTGCTGGAACAGTGAGTGAATCCACCAGAGATTACAGATCAAATCCTGCTCTGCTTCACTGCAGGTGTGTAAAGCCCTTACCTCCCATTTCTTTTTGAAACAATATTCCAAGGAGTGAGGGTACAGCTGTGGACTACTGTGGCCATTTAATGGCATAATTGAGAATTATACCAGCAGTTCCCAAAGATGATTTGCTCTTTGAGCAATCTATTTAGTGGGAATATGACTCACACCTTGCTCTGTCTGACAGAATCTAGCCCTTGGCTGCCTGGTAATGGAGATGGAAATGCAAATCCACCAGTGGCTCCTGCACTGCTCAGTGCCTTGAGGCTCTCCACTTTCCAATTCATGCACTTGGAATAAGAGCTCTGGCTGCAAACATCGCATGGAGTTGGCTGAAACGTGAGAGATCACTCCATTTCAGAGCACTCTGCAGTCCCCTGCATTTGTCACTGCCATCAGACATTTTGCCACAGAACAAGAACTTTCATGGCTGTAAATCTGATTGCCTGGGATGGCTCCATCCAGGACATGCCAGGGTGCCACAGTCCACTGGTATTGATTCTGAGTTGGAGCAGTAAGCGCACCACAAAACAAATCTATTGCCACACTTGTAGAGTGAAATCCCTGAAGCTTATACAGGTCAGTAAACACAACTTCCCTGCTGTAAAATTTTTATTGCATATCCTGCTTTCCTCATCCATAATAGTCCTGAGATACACCTTATACATTTACCAGGGTATTACAGTGTGCTAACATATTTACTCTATTAAGCAGTATTGTCTGATTCCTTTCCTGAGCAAAGGAAACATAAATAATGTAATCACCAGTGAGGACAATAGAGAATGGGGATTAAAAACCTCAAGTCAACTGAGGAAAAATTCTGGATAGCCCAAAGATACATAGAATCATAGAATTATTTGGGTGGCAAAGATGTTTAAGGTCATTGAGTCCCACAACTCACCCACATCCCCCAGTCCCACATTTACACATCTTTTCAATACCTCCAAGGCTGGTGACTCCACCACTTCCCTGAGAAGCCTGTTCCTGTGCTTAACAACTTTTTTGGTGAAGAAATTTTTCCTGATAGCCCATCTAAACCTCCCCTGGTGCAATGGGAGGCTGTTTCCTCTTGTCTCGTCACTTGTGAGCAGAGCCTGACCCATCTGGGGACAGCCTTCTGTCAGGGAATTACAGGGAGTGAGAAGGTCTCCCTGAGCCTCCTTTTCTTCAGGCTGAGCCCCCCGGACCCCTCAGCTGCTCCTGAATAGACTTGTGCTCCAGACCCTTCATCAGCTTCATTGCTCTTGTAGGTAGATTTAATGATAAAATAGGTGCTAAATTAAAAATTAAAAAGAACACAAAAAAACCAAAAAAAAACCCCAACAACAAAAAACCCCCAAAATAAACCACATTAAAAGCATACCATAAAAACAATTTATCTAACTGACAGTCAGCAGGATTGTCCTGGCGAAGCTCTGTCTATATGTTATTTTTCTTCCTTAGCTCTTTCTTACCCCAAACTTAGTGCAAGGGTTTCATATCTGCATGCTGCCATTGAAAACCCACAATTACAGCTCTTTTCTTTCGAATATTTTCAGTGATAATTCCTATGTAGAGAGAGATTTTCTCTTCCTCCCCAAATAACTCAATAGAGGGTCACCACTGGGGGAGAAAGAGGCACATCCATAGCGTGTTGGTGGAAATCCTTTAGCTCCTGCTACCATCAGAACAATTAGCAGTCTCTGTGCCAGACCCTGGTGCACTGCAAAAATAATTTTAACCAGTGAGGCACAAGGACAGCATTTCTGTCTATCAGTATTAGTGCTTTGATGCATTTTTATTATCACCATTATGTCAATATTTTCGTTACAACTCCCTCACACAAATGCTTTAAAAAAGAAAAGTCCTTTTAAGTGTAGGCATTCATAAAAGGTCAGCCTTTGAACACTTCTTTAAAATACAGAAGTTTTTAAAAAGCAACATTCTTTTCAGTCAACGCAGCTAATTTCAGAATCGGAAAGGATAAAGGAATTGAACAATGTTTGTTTCTCTCACATACCATCCTGATTTTTTAACACTGAAACACAGAAGTGAAAAACATTTTCTAGTGCCACAGTGCACATAAAGAATCCAAACAAAGAGGTGAAACATTATAAAGTCTCTTTTAATCTTTTACATTTTATGCCAGGCAGAACAGCAAACCTGCAATTATAATGGCAGAAATTCAGAAAGTAGAAGACTAACCCTTCCCAGACCACAACCCAACATCAGAGCACCTCTGATTTACCTCATGGGGAAGGGTGAGAATCAGGATTTCCTCTTGTGCTGACCACAGCTGCTTGAGCCACTTCAGAACAGCTGGGACTGTAAAGTGCCTTTTGCATAAGCATTTATATCAGCATCTCATGTTGGTACTCTGGGTTACCTGCATGCACTTTGTTGGAAGTTTTTCCCATTTCCAGAAGTTATGGTTATCTCATAAATTGTGTGACCTTGCCCAGTTTACCCACCAATTACTGCCTGTAAGATACTTTATTACAATCCAAACTATAAAACATCCAAGCAGAAGGGATCAACCATTCTATATGGTAGCACAAGGGCAAGAAGTGCTACTAATTTGCAGCTAAAGATGAAACTACTTCAGGTCCCAATTTAAGCTTCATTAAACCTAATCCTGTAACTGTTTAACACATGCAGCCCAAGCTTACAAAAAATCAGCAAAGGAGTCTTGTCTCACTCAACAGATTTACGTTTTCTTGGGGGATGCATTTTAGAGATAATGTTCAGGTAGCTTTTAACACCAGCAAATAGCCTTGCAAGGACAGAGCGAGAGGTGTTCCTCTTAACTGACCCCAGTCCTCGCTTTTATCTCCCCCTGCGGATCCTATCCCTGCTGCAGCTCTGGTGATCAATCACTGCTTTTTCTGGGATGCCTTTTGGCCTCTAACACTGCAGCCTGATTCCATGGCAAAGAGCTGTACAGAGTTCATTTAAATCTTTCTGAGGTCCCCATAACTGTAGTTTGTGAACACGAATTTTCAATCGTTTAGCTTTGACCCACGGTGCTTCACTGTAAGCAAATGTACATAACAATATCTTCCACAAGGATGCTGTGGAGCTCAGTTAATACGGAATTATGTCTTTAGCTGTTTAGATGAACGGTGGTGAAAAAGAGAATATCATTTTTCCATGTCACCAGCAGCTGCACTCCTGAAATCTGCAGTATATTGAGAAAATAAAAACGTGTTTTCCCACACTAAGACATCCTTTCAGTAATCGCCATGCTGCTCCTATAAATTTTTATCTGCCTCTCCTGTTCATGCTGCTGGTTTGCCCTGGAATTCCTCAGCTCTCTAATGAAGGTGGAAGCCAAGGAGTCTCCCCCCAGAATGTCTATTTCTAGGAATAGAAATGAATATTGTGGGGTATGTTTTGTGCACAGAGCTGAGGTCAGAAAGGAAAGATGGTTGCTCAGGGAGGTTGGCACATCTTGTCACTTTGCAGACACAAATCTCCTGGTTCATGTTCTGGCCTGTAAATTCTGCACTCTTATCACTGCCCCATCCCATGATCTCCCCAGTACCACCCATTAGAAAGGAACTATTTTATAGAGGATATCTTTAATGCCTTTTCTTGATCTATTGTTGCTATGCATCTGTTATTCAGCTGTGTAAAGTAATTAAGGAATGATCTCATGGAAAGAAGAGGAGAGTTATCTCTTAGGAGCGTGTGTATGCATACAAAAAATCACTCTCAAAAAGTACTTTAGTAAAAAAAAATTAGTCCTGCTTCCACCTTATGTCAATTCTGCAGTTAATTGCAAATGCAGATTTTAAGAGGGGAACCACTGTGCACAGTAGACTTGTCTATTCAGAAGAATAAGGAGGTCTTAGTTGTGAGATGATAGGAAGAATTTTAATTTCAGAATAAAACTGTGCTTGATTTTTTTCACAGAAAGTTTTTACTTTCAGCTTGCTTGCCATTACTCTCTGCCATACAAGAAAATCTCACCACATCTGAAGAGTTCTGCAACGCAGTACAGGACAATGAGCTATAAATAAAAAAAAGTTTCATTGCTATTGTTATTATGGTTTTTAAAAGGAAACAAGGCATGTGAATCAGGCCAAGGTGCACATACCAGTGCTGGTTCATATGTGTGTGTGCAACACCTCAGGGTCTCTCTGGAGAGACTCTTTAATTACTAAAAGTTTTATTTTTAAGCCAACAATTCTCCACTTTAACCATCTGTAACAAAGCAACTATAGCTCTGTTTAGCTTTTTCCTCCTTTCAGGCTTTACTTCACATTTATTAAAAGATCCTTTGAAGCAGAGACTTGCTTGGGTGCAGTCTGTTATTAAACCAGCCCAAATTGCTGCTTTCATTGTGGCACTTAATTGGGATGTTGTGTGTCAGGAGCCATTAGAGCTCTCCCGTGGCGCAGTTGGTAATGCCGTGTTGTGCCATATGGGAAGGCTAAAGCTTGGAAACGATTTTTGGGATGTTTGGGTTTTGTGTCAGTGAAGGCTGATTCAAACAAGAAGGTAAATCTGAGCTCCAGGGACTGAAAGCACAGGTTGAGAAATTCTTCACTGTCCCCTGGTGGCTGACAGCATCCACGGGGTTTAAAAAGTGTCTCCTGTTGGTCATGGACTTAATTGTGTAATGGGCAGATGCAGCCAGTTAATTAATATTGCTTCTCCCTAGAGGATTACTTCAGATTATTGTATTAGGCCCAAGAAATTTCCTGTGTCAGAAAGTGATGGAAAAACTGGAAGGGACCTGCAAAAGTTGCTGGAAAGATTTAAATTTAATACTTCCATGATGTGACGACAATAGGAGTAGTTTTACAACTGCTGTAGATACTAGGAGGATGTTAAAGAGCTAGGCATGTATGTTTTATGTTTGTTTTTATCATTAATGTTACTAAAAATATACAACATAGTCTTTTAAAAAAGTAATGCCATCCTTGTTTGCTGAATGGAGTCCCAAATTTATGGGGGAGTTTCACACTGGAAGGTTTTAAATACTTTTTATGACTAATTAAAATGAATCCTGTTTCCAAACATACTGGGCTATAAGGATCACGGATTGGAAGCTCATTCTATCTTTCAAATTAAATTTCATTTATTGGAAATAAATAGAGTGTTCAGAACTTGTTTACGTTGCGACTTTAATTTCCAGCAGAAAATATCTTCATCTTTCCCCCTCCGTTATTTCTGACTTAATTAATAAGCTGCTTCAAAAATAAAATAGTTTTGCTAGGTGTAATAGCCTGGATGTCAGGGCTGGGTTATTCCCTCTTTAAGAATAATAGCTGCAGGCTGGATTGCATTTTTACTGCAGCTTTTCGATGAATCCCTCCATCTCTGCCTCTGATTCCTGCAGCAGATTTTTACAACTGAAGCTCCATTACATTCATAAAGCATTGCCTGACCTTCTAGTTGATAGATTTTAGGCCAGAGCTCGCTAGAACTCACAGCAGAGCATCTAAAAATAATTTTACCTTCAACATTGTTGCGCTATTTGTAAATCCCCTTCTGCAGCGAGAAACAACAATTACTGGAATGTTGACTATTTCCCCCCTCTTTCTGCATGAAGATTTACCAATTCTAAAGAGTGATTGCTGTGAAATAGTGAGCAGCCAGACTGGCATGGAACGAGTGCAGAACCTTATTGCAAAATACTCTGACAGTGTCAGTGCAGAGGCTCATGAAACATTCCGTTTACTTTATCGAACTGATACAGCAACTTGTGCTCCAAATTAAAACCAAGTTTTGTAGTAAAAAGGCTAGAAACAGCACCTAGGGTAAGTATTGCCTTTGCCCAAGGAAAATCCTTGGGATTCAGCTGTGGTAAAAGCAATTCAAAGTATGTTCGTGGTGTCGTGGTTTTATGGATTTGTAGGCACACCACAAGAAAGTATAGCAGGGCAGGTATGCAAAAATGACAATGCTGAGGCTTCTTAGAGACCCCAGCAAAGCACAAAGTCAGGCTGGAACTGAAACTTCAGGGCTGGCAAGATTATCATGTCTACAATATGACTGATTTACATGGTCAGTTTAGGGTAACATATCACAGGCTTAGTTTGCAGTAGAGAAAGCCCCAATAATTAATTATTTTTCTGCTCCACCTTCATGATCATGCTAATTTTTTAATTTCTTTTTTTTTAAACTGAATTGCAAAATCAAATATTTTTGATTGAGGTTGCTTTTTGACTTTTTTTTTAATCCACCCCACAGGAAAAAGAGGGCATCACTTCAGGGTCTCTGGAACTTCCCAGCTGCAATGGCACTGCACAAATCAACCAAGGCCCAACAGGAACAACAGAAAAAATGGAAGCTGTAGGAGGTGTTCAAAAAGTAAAAAAACCCAAAAACCTAGAGGCTGCCCAAGGCTTTAGCACTGGCCACCAGAAAAAACAGGGAAAGCACAGCAGAAGAAAATGATTTCTGCAAGGTAGATGCCTTTGCTGGGGGCGTCTTGGAAAAACTAAAGACAACTCTTTCCTCAGCTGGAAATTTACTCTAGGCTCCTGTCTGCTACATGAAGCCAAACTGCAGGAGCAGCAAGCAGAAAAGGCAATCTTCCTAACTAAAGGCGTTTATTTGTCTGTTTGCTTATTTAATGGACTTTCTTTTGAAGGAATTAAGGGCTTCTGCAATTCTCATGTTGAGTGGGGAACATCCTGAAATCTTTCTGACACCACTGCCTCCGTCAGTCAGGGGAAGTAGAAGGTATATTTGTGCAAATGAACTGTCAGCTTCCCAGGTGAAATCACTGGAGTGGGAGGAGGGGAAACAGCTCTTTCTTCTTTTCTGAGAGAGCTATAAAGGTACTGCCATTTCTTTTAATAGATTTGCCCTTTGAATCTTGTATTTGTAGCCAAGAGCTCAAAAAGCAGAGTATGAGGGAGGGAGACAATGGGGAGAAAAAGTAGAGTTGACTAAATAATAGGAGAAAAGAATAAAAGAAGAAAGGGGAAAGAATGAAGGGAATCAAGACAGCTAATAACAAAAGCAATTCAAAACATCCAGGAAATACAGATGTCATAAGAAAAAAACCAGATACTTTTACCAAGTCTATGGATAAAATTAGATAAAAAGAAGAGATGTAGGAGGAAATGGCATTGCTTTAGTCCTCTGACTGTTAACAGATTGTTTGCTGGTTTTTATATTTATATGTGTGCATGTATGTATAAATACATTTAAGAATAGTGGCTTCCGTCAACTCTAATTCAAACTCGAGCGCCTTCCTCAGGGAAATGCATCCCTGCACCATCCCCAGGAATGCACTGAACAGACCTTCACAAGGTAATCCTTCAACACTTTCCTCCCTTTAACACTCTCAAAGCATTATCTTGTGTATTCGTCATTAAATCTGTCTCCCCACATCTTCAGAATTGTTCCAGTATAATTTATTTTTTTAACACTGAATCTTCCAAATGTACCTTCAAGGATGGCTCCCGCAGCAGCACCGCTCAGTGACAGCTGCGGTGTCCTTCCCAAACCACCCCCAGAATCATTTCCAAAGTTACATCTGTGCTGCTGAAGCTGGGGGAAACAAAAGCAGACCAATTTGCTGTAGTTTGTGCGAGCTTGGCAGTGGCATGCTGTAAAATAAGTAAATTGTTTAGAAGACTTGTTTGGTTTTATGATCTTCATCATTAAAATATCCCCCAAGCCTGGCGTTGCAGGAATAAGAGTGGCAGGACTGCAAGACACACAACTGTTATCATCATCTGCTTCAGTGAAACCAATATCCATTAATTTAGTTAATTAGTTCTTAAAGGCCCTCCAAATTGAATTTTGTTAAAGAAAGTAAGTTTCCTCTGTTTGACTCTATTCACATCAAATCACAAGTTTTCTAAAAGCTCACTAAGCTGTTAAGAATTTGGAATATTTCGCTTTCCACATTGAACATCCTACTTAATTAAGCAATCAAGAAAAATAAATCCCTTTGCTTATGTGGGATTCAGAAAGTGAAAACTGAAAGCAAAAAGAAAATTAACAGCTGATTTTCGGTTGTTAAAACATTAAATACACACACACAGAGAACCAAAGACAAATCCTTGCCACGATCATACACCTGCATTTGGGATTCAAAGAGAAGCTGCAGTAAGAACCATTCCTCCCTCAAAATGAACACACTGTTCACTGGAAGATCTCTCATATTGAAGGTGAAGTATAAAGGCTTCAACGTTTTCCCAAGTGTACAAAAAAGGATTGCACATGAGATAATATAGAAATAGAAATAAATTGAGAAACATTTTGAATATCTCTCATAACCATGGATTATCTAGATCCACAGAGATATCTGTGCCCTTCTGCCACAGGAGCAGTTGCTCTGGAATATGGAGGAGAAAATAGCCCAGGAAAAAATAAAAGCCACCATTCTGCTCTGAAATGTATGCATACAACTCTCAAAAAATTGTAACAGACTGCAAATGAGCACAAATGAAAGGATACTTAAAAGCACAGGATAAAGATATGTGCTTTTTCGATTCAGAAAATGAAGCCAGGCTCCTATTCATATATTTCTGGGGTAAGAAAAATGTAGATTAGAAGCCTCTAAAAGCCTGTCATTGCATTATACGCACCTTCACACATATACATACATAATAGACATCAGCTAAAAGTGGTGCCCTTGGGCCTGGGTTCATCACTTTGTATTTTATTCTGTACAATGCTATCTGGGTGCTTTAGCTGGGGAAAAAAATGTGGTTTCATCCATGAATGGGTCACTGACCTTAGAATTGAAAGATTTATCAGGGTATGTTTGCATGACAAAATACGGCACTACACAGAAATATACGAGCTCTAAATGTGACATTTCCAAAATGGAAAAGGATTTAACTGAATTAGCACAGTCCTCTGATCAGCCTCCTCTGCCCTGCTGTTCAGCAAAGCTACTTAACCCAGACAGAGCTGTACTAACACAGTTATACTTGTCCTGTTTTCTGTGCCAGCCCAGCATGACTCCCACTCAATTTAACTCTAACGGAATTTACATGATGCTTTCCCAAAAGCACCCCTAAAGCTCCTGAAACCTCCTAATTTCAACCTAAATAAGACCTGTGGCAGTAAAATAAAAAAAAAAAACAAACAAAAAACCACAAACCAAACAAACCAGAAAACAAAACAGCAAAGTCAAAATATTTTCCCTATCACCATGGCTCCTGAGAAGGAGTTGAAGCCAATAAACCTTTCACATCCTCTCCATGGAAGAGGTGGAAATGTACAGAAACATACACAGCACCAGCACATCCTCAAAATCAGCACATCCTAAAATCATCCTAAACCTGGACTCCCAGACAGCAGCAAGAGAGCAGTCAGTGGGATCTGCTAGGACAAGTACTTCAGGGAAAGTTAGGGGGTTCGCTGCAGCTAGCAGCTTCTCTAAAACATAATTTAAAAAAAAAAAAGAAAAGAAAAAGAAAAAAAAAGCATGAATTTTGGTCAAATGAGATCTTGAGAACAGAATATATCCAGGAATATCCAGGACACTGGAATGTGGAATGACAATCTCCCTGTGAGATGCCTGAAAAATGAAGAAGCACCATTGGAATTGCCTCTTTAGAAACACAACTGTAACCTGGCTGACACCACCGAAACTCAGTGGGAAGAACATAATTGCAAAAGTGATGTTAAAATAAGTCTTCAGAGAGGGCTGTGGGACAACAGGGAGGCATAATAATATTCTGTGTCAAGTAATTCTGTGATTGTAATAACTAATGAAGATTGGGCTCCTAGAGATCTTCCTGTGAATGACTGATGTCATCTAAGATAACTTCAGCTAGGCTGAAAGTTTTCTCACAGGTCACCAATTATAAAAGCTCCTCCATAAGAATTCTTTGGCATTCCCTAAAATAGGCACCCCTAGATTCCTTCTTGGGCAACTGTTTTCCTAGCTAATATGAGCCCAAATTAGAGAAAAGCAATTGTTTTGAAGCTGCCACTTCAATGCCAAATCGATTTGGAAAGAGTCCAGAGCAGAAGGAGACAGTCAGAAGCTCCCACAACACTGTGCGATCACATTTCTCCATGGGAGAACTGTTTTTAAAAAAGGTTCTATTTAAGTAATGGACCCTAAATAATAGAAACAGAAGATTTGGAATGTTCATACTGCAGCTGAGCAAAAGATAATGTCCCTGCTGTCATCTGCTGGGCAGCACCACAGTCCCCCAGGGATGTGATGGAGGGACACACCAACACCTGACTGGGACATGCACAGAGGCAGTTGTATAATCACGGAGAGTTACATCTGACAGGTCAAGCTCTGGAAATCCCCCCCTGCTGCAAACAAAATGGAACTTTGGAAATTACAGGAGAAGGTCTCCTAGCTCAAAAATATGTATTAGGGCTCTAGTGGCAGGTTAGAGTGCTGAGGAAAGCACATCTGATTGGAAAGGTTCCCATCTCCTTCCTTCATTTCCTTTCTCTTTCTCAACCTGAACTACATTCAGACCATTCTGAAAAGATTACTGCTCCTGGTTATGGGCAATTCTTCTGGCCTTTTTCGTTAAATTACTAATTCCATAAAGATGAAAAATATTATGAATCAAATCGCTTAGGAGAAAGAGGTAAGCAGGGGAAAAAAATAAAGAGAATATCTCAGTAGATGTTCAATTCAAATGGAAAATTATGAATTATAATTGGGAACTGCTTAAGAGCATTTTCCTCAATGCTCAAAATAAGACACCAAGAATGGCAAAACTTAACTTTCTAAAAACTGATGACAAAACCAAAACAATGTGTTTCAAAGCAAAACTGAATGCAGCTATTTAGGCAATGTAAAAGGATATTATTACAGCAAATGTGGGGAAAAGGGATAAATAGCAATAGATATAAAATATAAGTAGGGTCTCAAGGAAACTAGCAATAGAAATGAAAGAATATAAAATCAAGGGCTGGCTGATTTGATTAAGATGGGAGAAAATTATGAAGTATGTAAGGGTAGAAAAGATTCTTAAAATTGATCTAAATATTTAGAGCAGTTACCATAATAAAGATGAAAATGCAGAATAACTCAAGTATTTTTTTCCCACATTTTGAACCAACTTGTCATTCTCACATAGGAGCATGATGAAAAAACACCCGTTCCAGCATAAATACCAGAAATTCAGTGGGACAGCTTCCCTAGAGCAGGTCTAAAACCATTGCCCGAGAACCTCGCTGGGCCATACATGTTAAATATATTATCAAAATATATTAAATCTATTCTGGATACTGAGAAAATTCAAGACAGCTAGTAAAAAGTTAAAACTGTGCTAATCCTAGTGCAGAGAAAGATACAGAGCAGCATTTGTATTTAACTTCTCTTGACAACTTTTAGAGAAATTAAGTTTGGCTTCTAAAGTATTGACATATCATACAGCTAGGGTACCACATGAAATTTTTATTAATAAAGTGGAATGATTCAAAACTCGATGTAATAAATATTTTACATTCGTTGCAAGCTGGTTGCCTCCTCGAAACTGTAATTAAAAAAGGAACCACCAAGCATCATTAACACTCCAGTTGCACCTGGTTATGGCAATCCTTTTAATCCAAAGGAATAAAAAGCCTGGCACACCAAGGGCCAGGATGAGCACCAAGCACTACCCACACTGGGACATTTGCACAGAGTCCTCACTTATGAAGTGGAAGGTTTTAAAAGCCCAATCAGGGCTCCCCTTCAGGTTTTCTCCTGTTTTTCCATTCAAACCATAATCTGCTGGCAGGAGAGTAGATCATTTTTTCATGAAACTACCATGTACTTTATTAGCAGTATGATTTCCTAAAAGCTCTTTGTTATATTTCAATTTAGTCAAGAAAGTACAAAAAAATCTCTGTGAAAAAGTAGGATGAACCTGCAACCAGAGACCAGAATTGGCTTTAATGGTATGCTGTAGATACCATAATGTAATAAAGGTTACAAAGGAAGTCCAGGTGTCATAAAGCAGTTCCACTGACTTGGGCAGAATATTACACCTGCTGATTTTTCTATTTTCACCACGCTTAGACGGCATCTATATTTATGAGGGGGGAAAACGATGAAATATTTAAACAGTAAGCAGCTTGAAGACCTTCTATTTGTTTGCTAAAATTTAACACATGCTGCAGTAAAAGACCAAAGTCCTGGGAGCAAGCTGCAGGGCTGCCAGGGGGACAAGGAGCTGTCTTGGTGTGTGCCCTGCAGCCACAACAGCTCACCCCGAGCACCGCACCGAGGGCACCGAGCCTCGGGGAAATCATGGGCCCTGGGTACCCTGTAGAGAGGGACGAAAATAGGATGTGATGTCCTCTTTGTCTTTAGGAATGGATCTGAGCTGCAAATCTACCCAAGCTGGCTAATTTTTAATACGATGTGAAGACGAACAGTTGTGTTTCTGTTTGGAAGTGTTCTCAACCTTGTGTGAACAGAACTAGCAATGGCCCACACATTTTCTTTCTTCTTTTGCTCTTGCTTTAGATTTCATATTGGCAATTGCCATAAATATTTTATACTGGGATCCAAGCCTATCTTAGGAGAAAAAAAAAATCAAAGGTCAGAAATTCTAAAAAGTTTTAAAACTCTTGCTTTTGGGTAAGGCCATTACATGAGATATATTTGTGGCAAGAGTGAAGTGAATGAGACAGAAAAGAACTCCAATCTTCTGTACTTACTCTGTGGCCTCATTCTCTGTCTAACCATGGGTACATGGACTGCTCTTCAAAATATGAATGTCTCAGGTATGAGAACCAGGTATTTGAAAATTAAAATACTCTTAACCCTTTAAAAGTTGCTAGATCTTTTCCACCAAATCTTTCAGGCTGTAAATGTGGAGAAATAATCAATTTCAATTATAATGAATCAATTAATCAGGATATTATAGTAGTCTACATTAAATTAATTAACCACAATTTACCTAAGTGTTTCTAGGCAGAGAGATGCAGGCAGGAACCTGCTCTCATTCAACAGAGAAAGCACACAAAGCCTTTGAAGCTATATTCTCAAACTGTTCCTGTAATCCATCACTGCAAGAGATTTCTTTGACTGGGGAGGCACTAATTTACGCTGAAAAGTGCAAACATGAACATAAACACTGGAAATCTCAAGCAGTGATTTACAAAGTTTTGTAGAAACAAAAACCTCAGCAAAAGAGATGATAAGACTGGATTTAAAGGCTTACTCTGTGCCTCTGTCTATGAAATGACCCCAGGAAGACATCTGGGCCTTCCTCTGCAAATAAATTTGGGCTTTATGAACGATTAATAAAATCAGAAAGACCATGTTAGGATACTGGCAAAGTGAGACAAATCTCTTAGTTTGAACAAGGTGAACAAGGTAGAGTTTATCCCTATCCAGTGCAGGAAGATATGGGCAGTTTCCTCACTAACAATAAAAAGATGAACTATTTAAAGGAAAGAGTACATAACCAAGTAAAATGAGAACAAACCCATCAGGAAATATTAGAACGACAAATCACCTAATAAAGAACATATAGAAATAAAAACAATTAATTTATTAATATATTTGTTTTGTATTTTCTATAATGAATTTCTATTTACACATTTAGAGGCATACATACAGAGATGAGATAGAGAAAGGAGGAAGTAATTAAAATAGAACTTTGTGTTAGGAATATTAATATCAAGAAATAGTAGCATAAAAGGTTAAAAAATGGAAAATTAAAACTAAAAATACTAAGAAAGCACTAATTCTCAATCTTAATTAAAATGCATGTCTTAATTCAGAAAAGCATGAAAAGAACCCCTTTATTTCCTAAAAAATCTGATAAAAATAGCTAAGTACAACAAATTTTTTAATCTGATGGATTGTTAGAGGAGATGGGAGCAACCACTTAGGACAGAATGGAGCAGGGACATTTATAAGAAGAAAGATCACGTTTCCTGTTTCAAATGGCCTATGCTCCATAATAGAATCTCTAGAATCAGGGATAGGAGAATCAGGGACCCAATAGAGCCCCGATCATTTTTAACCTCTTTGAAAGGCTTGGTGCCAAATACCCAACAACGAAAAACTCTCACAGTTCAACTGCCAGGAATGTGAAGCCTTTCTCTCGGGAATATTCCTCACCCTGGCAATGTCACCTTGTTCACATCAAGTCCCAGCCCACCTCTGCCCTGCGCTCAGACCCCACCGGAGCGGTCAGTGCTTTGATGGAGAAACAAAGCTGAATATCCCCACGCACACAGTGACAACACTAAGCAGAAGAGGGGGAGTAAAATAATTAAAACATTAACTAGATTTAAAATTAAATGGTATGGATGGTTGGGTAGCTCTGCGTTGGCTTATTGGGTGTTGATGGGTTACCTCAATTATTCGCGGTTTCTCCTGCGGTGGCGTTTAGGGCCCTGTGAGCTCTGCTGTGCCCACACTCCTGCTCTTAATGGCTCAGACTAAAAGGACAACACATGGGAAATGACACCGAGCCATAAAGAGGTTAATGGACTTAACCAAGGTTACAAGACGAGATAATAGGAGGGATGAGAAAGAAATAAAACAAGCAAAGACGACAAGGCATTCCTCCTCTCCCACTGTCATGCTCAAAGTAACTCCTTCATTTAGATAAATGAGCTCCACAGCAGCAAGCTTGCACAGCCTCAACAGTGTGGCTCAAAGTCACCTGAGGACTTTCTGGGGGTGTCAGTGGGAAGATGTGTCTGCTGAAAGTGGTCATGAGGTGCATCTTTGGTTGCACCCTCTGCCAAATTTTTGCGTAGTCGGGGAGAAGCTGCGAAAGGATTTTGTAGAATGTCCTGCCTCTCAAAGTGCTGTGGTGACACATTAATGTGACAGCAATAAGGCCAAGGAAAGCTATTTAGGCCCAAAGAACTCACTGATTCTGAGAATGTTCTATGTAAAAGTGGACTTCAATCATAGTGGACTAAAAGTCAGAATTTGTCCCCAGTTTGGATTTTTCAGTGTCTTCTATGTTAAGTCCTAGCTGCAGTAGCTGCAGATTTCCAACACTGATTCAGTTAAAATGGTTACATGATTTCATCTTGTTAGCATAATTAAATTAGACAAATTTATGAAAATATAATAATGCTTATCAAAACAAGGCTTGGGCTTGTTTAAACATGCTGATAAGGATCAGCTCATGTTCTTAGAAGAGGCCAAAACATCAGTTTACATCCACTTCTTACAATTTCCCCTTGCCTATTAATGAGTCTAGTTGCTATAGATTTTGAGGCACTGAATATAGTGGTACTCACAAAAAATAACATTTAGACTTCAACAGATGCACCAATATGCTGCAATATGTTGCATTAAGTGTTATATTGTTGAAATTCATCATTATGTGTGTTAAAAGCTGAAAGTTCTATTGTTAATATATATATGAATGTGAAAAATGACATCAGAGTACAGAACAAATTGGTTTTTGTTCCTGTTCTCTTATTCTGCAATATGTCCACAGTTACTTGAAACAAATTCTCTGAGACAGCACATATCCCCTGTTGAGGGATAAGGAGTTGCTTTTTTTTGTTTTAGCCAAGGGAAGCTTATATATTTAATATTTTCCACTTTCAGAATGATTTTTCTGTGTTGTAGAATGTTGAATTAAGTATGATTTTGCCAAAATATTTCGCATTTGCAGGACTTTGTTGTTAAAGAAGAGGCACGTATTTCATATTAAACAAAACCTTTTTGAGATGCTACTTTTACTATCAGGTACTCAGAGTTGGTTCACATAAAGCAGGAAGAAATCAGGCCAGTGAAGAAAAGCACTTCCCTTTTCATTAAGAAAATATTTTCTTTTGCTTTCTATGACCTTTGGGGACAGCTCTGCTTCCCATTTCACATCACAGAAAACATCTCTAGGAAGGAAACAGAGGATTGTGGTATACTTTTTTCTTTTACATTGAAGTCCCAGATGACCTTTCTTCAAATGATTTTATCTTCTCTAATATACTGTTTTCACAAAGCACATCCCTTCCTACTCAAGCTAGAGTCCAAGACAAACACAAAGTGAGAATATTACTTCTTTTCCATTTGTTTTCCAAGTGCTTTCTTTGTGAAGAAATGGAACATTTCATTCTGTAGCTCAGACCATCCTCTTGGAAGTAGAACACACACAGGTTCCTGCCATTTTAAAGCTGGTGATCTCATGGTCTAATGTGAGGGCAAACTGACCATTCCTCTTGTGAGGGCGAGGTGGTTTATGGTAAAACAGTGCCATGAAATGAGGTTTTTTTACTTCCCAGTGTGTATCTGCTATGCCAGCAGGTCCAGATAAGGTGTGTTGTATGTTCCACACTATGCACGCCAGCAGAAAAAATATCTTTACTGCACACAAACCACTTCCCTATAGTTCTCATTGCTGCATTTCTAAGCGCTTACAGAACTTTCCTAGATTTTTAGTTTTTACCTAGGAAAAATTCTGTTTTCTTTTTTTGACCTGTTTTTTACAGCAGCAAAGCTACCAGCCTGAAATATCCATGTGCTGGAAGACCAAGTTTTGGCCACTCCGTTGACTTCAGCTGAGAGAATGCTAAGGTAACATCTCCAAGAACCTCCACTTGGTTTTTTCAAGCTGAACAGGCAAAATCAGCAGACACACTTGTGTGATGTGAAATGTTGTAAACTCTTCCCTGCCAGAACAATTTCCTGGGGCTTAAAAGAAACAAGTTGCACTGTATTTCCCAGTATTATTATTCTGACAACTAAAATAATCTCTGATGTTAGAGATGACAATAAGAGAGATCTGAAGAGTCAAAACAGTTAGAGAGCCCATTCTGTATTTGGAGTAAAATGTGATGAGTTTAAAAATGTATCTTTCCAAGAAAGACAATAAATAAATTCTCAAATTCTAGAAATTTAAAGTCTTACAATTTTGGTTGCACTCTTCATGTGACAGTTCGGGTAAAAATATTTTATTATAATATAGGATTGCCCTTAAGGGAAGAAATTTGTCATCTATGAGGCAAATAGATTAAATACAATGGAAGATAACATTCTAAATCTAAAAAGTGACAGTAAATCATAATCCACTAAGCAAATTGCCAATGTGTCCATCTATTAGCTGTCAGACCAATGAATTGCAACAAATTTCACAGAATCACTTAAGTTAGAAAAGACCTCAAAAACCATCAAGTCCAAATGCTGACCAAACACCACCATGTCAAATAAACCAAAGCACTAAGTGCCATGTCCAGCCATTAATTTAGTAACTAATGCTTGTATTTCCACAACTGAGAGACAAAGATGGCTTTTTTCATGTAAATTCACAACTAAAAGCATGGAAAAATCTTTACAGGACACTGAGAAAACCTCTGTTTTCTCTAGAAAGCAGACTTCAAAGGCAATAAATATTCATGCAATATTTGTGTATTACTAGGGTCAATCTGCCTTAATTTTCAAGTTTAATTGTGAAGTGTCGATACCAATATTTATCAGAATAAAACCTTCCAAATCTCTTAATTACCCTGCCCAGATCCTGGTGTGTGAATGCATGACCCACTGCCTGTGGCATTCACCCAATTGTGTAAACTCCTTTAGTGATCTTTTCTATTTCCAACTGCCCATGTGTCCAAACGAAAACAGAATGGATGGACAAACATTTGGCTGTTGATTTATTTTCCTTTTTTTGGTCAAAATTACTGTCCTTTAAACAAAGTCACTCAAAATCAGTTTACTTCCACAAGAGAAGATGCTTCATGGGAATTTTTACTGTGATTTCTTGATCAGGAACCAGTCTTGGAATAAATAACCATTCTCCAGGGTTAGCAATTCCAAATCTTTCATCAGCAGTGTATTCAAATTGATAGAGAAAAACCATGAAGTCAACGTAATCTCCAACAATTAGTATTTTACAGACTGCGCTTCTCTGTCCCCAAAGTGCCAGCCAAAATTTTGTCAAAGGGCCTTTCTTAATCTTAACCATTTCTAAATAACTTTTAGAGTAGCAACGAAAAAGATGAGAGGTTTGTTTTTTTCTTTTTTCAGAGCTATTGTTCTGGAGGAATGTCCAGCACTACATAAATGACCTATTCTAGACAATTTACTCCATATGATGAATAAGGAGCTCATATAAAATATTAATTTGGACTCAATGCTTAAGGGTTTAAAATTGACATTTAAAAGGAAATGAAAACCAATAGTGAGTGGGTTGAGGATTACCACAGGACTCAGGAAGGAAGATGCCCTTGGAAATTAAAGTTGTGTGTTTACAGTAGGATAACCCACGATAAAAATCATGGCCTATTTTAAAAAACAGCAAGAAGGAAAAAGGAGAGTGGAATACACTGAATACCTGTCTAAATGGCAGTACTTGCAAAAACAAATCTCTGTATAACAGAGGCTAAGTTTTTGCAACAGCTGTAGTGATGAAATCCAAGAGTATTGTTATTTGGTGTAATAGACATCCCAGAAGGAGAAATAATTTTTTTTTTCACTTTTTGAATTTGTGGATATACCCTGAATAGATAAATTATAAGCATTGTTGCTTTAGACAGCTTTTAGGATGCAAAGATAAAAACTGGAGGTTTTTAAGTGGAAAATAGTATATACTATTACAGTTCAGGTGACCAAGCAAATTTTAAAATTGTATTAATTTTTTTTTTTTTTTTTGGTTGTAGAGGGAGTCAAAATTCACTTACAGGATACAGCTCTGTGGGGAACTCAAACCACTTTATAAATATTAATGATGACAGCTTTATAAAAAATATTACAAGTAGCAATTTTCTATTCTGCAGAAGAAGAAACTATGTCACAATCTTTTTTAAACAAGAAGTAGATAGGAAACAAAAAGAAACCAACTCTTATTCCCTTCTCCTGCATTACAAAAAAAGTTCTTCCTTTACTGTTTGATTATGGAGTGGTTTCTTGCCTCCATAGTGAATAACTTGTTCCTGTATCATCCTTAGAAATCATTCTGAAGGAACTGAAGAAAAAGATTTCAGATTCTTAAAAAAAAATTATATTCTATGTCTTGTATTCAAGACTCCTTGTTGGAGATGTTTCATGGTCATTGCTTTAATGATAAGTAGGTGGAATAAAGGAAGGCAGCTGTAGCTACTCAAAAGTTCATCAAATTTTAGTATGTTCTTATAATGCATAATTTTATAATGAAGATATATGCATAGAAAATGATGAAATCACCTTGTTTACAAGTCACCTTCATGCAAATTTATATTTCATTTTTACCCCATTCTCAAGTGCTAGTTACATCATATTTCTTTCAGAAATTATGCTTTTTAGATGTAATTTTGGGACAGTACATTCTTTTGACAAAAAAAAATTCATCTTAGATTGATCTATTCACGAACCATGATTGAGCATCTAGGGTTTGAATTTGGGAGTTTGTGAGGCAGCAGTACTGATCTATAGGGGGAAAAATGGGTGTCCATGATTCCTTAATAAGCTTTAACGAAGTGAATAATACCTTTTTGATTTTTAGCACAATTTCTGTGATCTTTCCTAGCTATATATAACTATGAAAGTCCATTTTTGCTTTAGGTCTTTCATAACGCATAGTAATCTGAGACAATAAGTGCAGTAAAACTTTCTGATCAGAAAAAGGTGAAGAGCTGTGCAACATCTTGAAGAGAGCCCAATCTGCTATGAGAAAATTTTTGTACCTCCTTCAGGTAAAACAGAGATAGATCTCTCTGAAAACTGGGTATGGGAACACATTATCAGGCTCGGAGAGAGGGATGAATGTACAAATAGATGATCCCACAGGTCACCAAAGTGAAGCTTATCATCAGATCGTTGAGTTTGACGGGTCTGGATATGAGAGATTTGAGGGGTTTTTTGGAGGAAAGATGGGGAGAGAATGAATGAGCAGTTGGGGCATGAAGCATTTGTACCAGCTCACTCTTGGGAGGGCAGAGCTCCGAGTCAGGTGCCTGTAACTGCTCATGAAGGCTCATCCTCTCAAGAACAGAAGGTACCGTAAAAAAAGGTTATTTTTTCTCTTGGAATACTGCAAACCAGAAAATTAAGCACTGTTATTACAGTGATTTTGAGAGAAACAACAAAGGAGCAAGGTCATAAATTTCCAGTCAATTGCAATGGAAAGTAGGAGCCCAATTCATTCCGTCAGCAGTTATCCAAGGATTGCCAGGTCCCTATAAAAGCCACAGAAACCCCACAAAGAACCAGGCCCTGCTCATCGAGGTCCTGACTCATGCAGATTTGCCTCTCTTTGAATTCTCAATAATGTCAAGGAACCCGAGGTTTGCCCTCCTATCGGCTCCAGGCTTTTCAAGGTGACTGCAGTGACCAGCACCCAAAATGTCACGACACAAACTGGCAGATGCTTGTTTCCAGAAAGCTTTATCCCTGTCAGCCCAGCCACATGAGCAGCAGTAGGTGGTGGTTACTCCCTGTCATGCACAATTATATTTCAGTGGTAATAACACCATGGCTCAAGAGAGAGGCTAAGTGGCAAGACACAGTCAAAAACTCAAAAAGGAATTTTGGATTCTGACTAGGGCATGTGCAGAGTTCGTATCCCCAGAGGTAATCAGTCAGCAGTGCACCAGAAAATTGCCCAAGCTGATACAAAAGACATACATGAGGAAATATATTCCTACTTTTTTCTTAATTATAACCAAGGAATGGCATTACAATTCTTTCTACCATTCTTCATGTGCTGTTCTTATACAAATTACTAAAAACTGACATCAAAGAGGAACAAATGAAGAAGGGAAGTGAAAAAAAAAAAGTCTATTAGGAATTTCCCCTCAAGAAAATACCCAACCAACAACAAAGAAAAACAGCAAAAAAAGACCCCAAAAACTCTGCAAAAAAACACTGCAAACAAACAAACAAAACCCCCAACAAATCCCAAGGAAAAAATATAGCCACTTGGTATATTCTGTACCATCATAAAACCTAAAAAGAGTAATTTACTCAAGCATTTTTATGAGTCAGAAGGAAAGTTATCCTCTTAGCCTGCATAGCTGAGCATTGTCATGGGACACAAGAAAAGCCAGAGGCAAAACCAACACAAAACAAACACAAACCCAAAACCAACAATCCTTCCCCCAAAATCCTCCCTGTTTGTAAAAACAACTTACAAACAAAAATTATGTGTTTTTTCTTCACAATGAACAGGGTCAGCACAAAATGTCTCCTGTAAAATCTGTCTTCAATCGAATCCCTAATTTACTATTTTTTTGCCTCAAAAGGTGAATAAAAATAATAGGAGAGAAAGTCAAAAAGTACCTGCAAAAGTTGTTAGGACCAAGCATAATATGTTAATATGACCAATTGTGTATCACCTTTGCTTTTCTATTGGCTGCTGCTCACACTTATTTTTAAGGCCTGACTCATCCTGGTTTGCATTTGATTTCTGCATCACCTGGATTACAGAGCACTCTGCTTTGAAGCTGACTCCATTCAGCATTTTATTTCACATTTTTTATGTCATTTCTTTTTATAAGCAGAATCTGGCCCAGAATTGGAAGTTTTCCATTCAGGCAAGCAAGAAACATCTATGGAAAGGATTTTTTTTAGCTGTTTCAGCAAGACCTTTTCATGGTGGTTCATAGCCCAAGTGATACCATTAGATTCGGTGTTGCCAGGACACTCATATTGCACAATTTAATAACAACTGGAAGTCTGGTTTCTCCCTTAAGTATTTTACGTTTCAGATTCATATGTTCTAATTATGAACTAGGGATGAAGAGAGGTTTGAACTGGGTATTACCAACTTAGGAGTTCTGGGCAAAAATCAAAAAACTCAAATTTCTGGGGATTTCTTTCCTATTGACACTTGTCCATTGCCAATGACATGTAAATAACTGATATTTCAGGGACTGGTCAGCAGCTACTGTAGGAAAGATTTTTCACATTTTAAATAACCATTTAAAGGCACAAAGCAAAACTTGGTTTCAGCTAGGAATCCACTTCATCCATTTTTACTAATCTCTTAAAACCCTTTTCACTTTTATGCATTCCTAGTCCATGTATGCTTCAGAAATAGGACACTATTATAAGAAATCCTTTCCTGGTCAGAATCAAGAGTGTGCGAAAAACTGCTCTGAAGCAGATGGCTACTTGTGAAGGGGTAAAAAAACAAAAAAAAAAGTCACACCAAACATTTGGATCCTCTAAATATAGACGATTTCACCTAAAGTACCTTATTTATATTATGGATGAACCTATACCTCTTTTAAAAATAATAAGTTTAATTATAAATTAAACACAATCCTAAAGGACATCTCTCTGAGTGACTGAAAGACTAAAATTCTTTTTCTTAAATAGTCCCCATTTCCTGAAAATGATGTTTTATCTTCTCATCAGCTGAGGGATTTGCAAAAGCAGCACATGAGATATCTGGGCTAGTGGAATGCAGATCAGCCTGGCAGCTGGCTTTTTTTGGGCTAGTGCTTTCAGAGGGTTTGATCATTATGGGATTGAGCTGCTGGAATGAATCCAGGGGAGAGCCACTGAGCTGATCCCGGGGCTGGAACACCTCACCTGTGAAGGGAGATCGAGTTGGGGTTGTTCAGCCTGGAGAAGAGAAGATTCCAGGGAGACCTTAGAGCCCTTCCAGTGCCTAAAGGGGCGCCAAGAGAGCTGGGGAGGAACTTGGACAGCGGCATGGAGTGGCAGGACAAGGGGCAATGGCCTGAAGCTGGAGGAGAGCTGATTTAGAGTAATTATTAGGAAGAAATTCATCACTGGGAGGGTGGTGAGGACCCGGTACAGGCTGCCCAGAGAAGCTGTGTGTCAGCTGCGATTTTCTGATATTTGTGGAGATTCGCGGAAGCTCGCAGGCAAGTCAGGCAGGAGCACGACAAGATGGCGAAAGAGCAAACTTTATTTACCAAACTTTCTTTACCAAACTTCCTTTATATATGCATTAATAACCTAACAACTGTTGGTCGGCAATTTTCCACCCCCCCAAGAGGATTGGCTACAGCCCTACAGCATCCAGTACCAAAACACAGAGATTAGAAAAGCACAAAAATGCAACTTATCTCTATTCTCCATGAGAAAGAAGAGAAAGACTTTAAAACAGTACACCTACAGCTGTGGGGTCCCATCCATGGAAATGATCCAAACGAGGCCGGATGGGGATCTGAGTGACCTGCTCTAGTGGAAGGTGTCCCTGCCCATGACAGAGGAGTTGGAACCAAATGATGTTTAAGATGGAAGTGTCATATATATTTCACAAGGAAATTGTTTAGATTAAATGTTTCATAAAATGAAGTGACACTAAGTACACACCAACTGTTGCTACATAATAACTGTAACATACACATATGTCTCAATGTATGCACATATATGTAACATATAAAACCCTATCTTCAAGGACAGAGACATTTTCTGTGGTCAGCACAGAGGAGTCACACTGTTTTCTTTACAGGACTGTTTTTTGACTGATTTATATAAGGATAACATTGCACATACAGTGATTATTCTATACAAAATAATTCTCAGTAGTCAGAGAGATTTCTGTCTTAGCATTTAGAGAAATTTCTGATTTCTTCTTTTACATACCACCTAAACAAAAAAAAAAAAAAAGATTATGAGACCAGCCATAATTTTTCCCATTACAGAAACAATAGACTGGCACTCCTTGAAGAAGTCTCCACCTACACAGGTTTCATGAAAGATGTTTTCCAAACCCAGCGCAGTCAGTTGCTATGCACAGGGTGCATTTAGCTGACTCTATTTAGTATCACATCACGGTGATGCTGCTCTTTAGAAGATTATGACATCTGGGCTCACTTCTCTTGCTGATTAATAAAGCAATATTTTTCTTCTGTTTCCTTATATTTCCTATGTTTCCTTGTTTGATAAATATTGATACTCTTAGACTTTCAGGCCTTGATGTGGCAAACGTATCCACATGACTGCAATTAACTGAGGTGAAACAAACTGGACCACTTACTGAGAAAAATATGCATGCACTCAAAAACTTGATGAGTACTTCAGCTAAAGAAAATTGCATCAATTTTAGGCAACAGCCTTACTTCAGTAACATCTTTGATGCTCAAAATCTGCTTGAGGATGCACTTGATAACACATCCCATTGTTTCCTACAGTTTCTCTCACTGTTTATCATGGGATTGAAATCTGGGTGTTTCATTTTATTTTTATATATAAATTTTCACACATGAAGATTAGAATAGAATGGATCAAAATATAGCTGAATTTTTATAGAGGTTTAAAAGATAATTTTACAAGAAAATAGTGCTACTGTTACTATTTCCTGCATAGAGCATCAGCCAATATCAAGGGAAGCACAATAATACCTGGAACAGTTTAATTTTCCAGGTAAATGTGGAAATATTTTCCTGTGATGCATCAGCAAAATCAAGGAAAAAAAATCAAGAGTATTTTCAGAGGCCTGAAGTATGAGAATTGCAAAAGCAACAAAGTTTTGTGTAAGAGAAATCAAGTAAATTAATTTGGGAAATCCGTATTTGCAAACACTGCAGTGGGAATGGCCTACAGCATATTTGATTGCAGTTAGTCACAAGACCTGCTTGTGCTACAGACACAGAGTAAACTAATAATATTTTGGGTCACATCTTACCTTTAATGCCCCAAATATTCTCACAAAATTTGGTTCCACCTTTACCAGAAGCCAAATCTGTGTGCTGGCCCTGTGGACAGTATGAGATTTGCACTTTGGTTTTGCCCTGATGAAAAGAATTTGTCCTTCAGGTTTGGTTAGAAACTTGAACACCTGTTTTGTTTCAAAATCCTCTGAGAAATCTAACTTTATGATGAATATAATGTCAAACAAGTCAACAAAAGCTGTCTTTCCTCTGGAAACGATTCTTTGGGACAACCTGTGGTTGCACTGCAGTTCAGCAGTTCACAGCTATCTGCAGGAACACTTTGTACCTCCACTTTGAGGAGGCTGGAGTCCCATAGGGAACTATTCTTTTCTCCAGTATATTTGACATGTTCAGCTGTTAGTGCTCATTATGGTCATTATGAGTTATTACTGCTCATTATGCTGTTAGGGAGATGACACCTAGATTTACTGAACTGATGCTGATGGGGGTGGAAAAACCTTTCTTCTCAGATACAGATCCTCTCCTATGATCAGAAAGGAGAGCTAAAAATGGTTGAGATGAGAGGAAGAAAAAGAGGCATTGAAAGAAAGACCACACTTTCCAACTGAAAACTGTGACTTCAAACCACATCTGCCATTCAGTGCTGTGTATACACAGCCCTGGTACAGTCACCTCCCTCTGTTTGTGTCTCCACCAAGCTCCAGGAACCAAATAGCTCAGAAACCACAGTGAATCTCAGCTAATTAGGAGAATAATTCCAGTATTGCTGTGCTATTTCCTCTGCTCCATCACTCATGCAATGACACATATCACTTTGGCCACTTACTTTACTGATAAAATTTCAGATAGTCTTATGCACTATAATCCAATTATTCTCTAAAACAGAAATAGAAGTATTGGCATAGGCAGTTTCTGAAAATATTAGCAAAAGCTGTACAGCACCAGAACTCCCTGGAAAAACTACTCAGTTGCATATTCGCTTTTCCCATTTTCTGTTAACACAAATCAGGTGCAAATTTAGAGTCTGAAAAAGGCTAGTCCCATAAAAACTCACAACACATTAAATTGCTTAAATAAGTTATCAAGTCATTTTTTTCAATCATCATTAATTAATTACTTTTTAAAGACTTTGATAAGTTATTCAACAGCGGGGGGGAGAATACATGACTAGCTGTGACATTTGATTTAGTTTTTTACGTGAAGAGCAAGAGCTTGAACACAGATTCCTGAAAAGCAAATGCATCACGATGCCAGATTTTTGTTCTCTCTTCTTTTACTACTCAAGACGTAAGGGTACAGCAAACTCTGGCTTTCAGATGGACACAGGGTAAGAATACAGCAAACTGTGGCTTTCAGGTGGACACAGATCCTTTATTAACTTCCCTGCATGTCACACAATTCAACAGAGCACTCGAGCTCCTTGACAAGCAGCCTGAACGGAGTCTCTGAGGGTGTGTGCTGCTGCAGCTTTCTGTGTTATGCTCTCACTGTGCAAAGTGCCCTGCACATGCTGGAGGATGGAGGGCAGGGAAATGCCATCACTGCCTGCCTGCGCTTTGGGGTAAAACAAGAGAGAAGTGAGCAATAATCGTTCCCCTCGTGGGCTCCGCTCGGCTGTGCACAGGCAGCAGCCAGGCCAGCGTTCCCTGGCTGAGAGACAAAGCAAATGCCATCGAGATGGAAGTGTGCAATGAGATAAGTTATCTTAATCTCCCTGTTGCATCCCAGAAACCAAATATTTGGACTGTACATAGCTACAGTGTTGGAAGTCTCAGAGTCATAAGCCCCATCAATCTCTATGTAATGAATCAAAGAGAAAGCCATTAATTAATTAGTCAGGTATAATTAACAAACAGATAAATGGCATGCAGTGGCATTTGTGTAATCCAGAGCAGTTTCAGCAATCTGGGCATTTCCAGTATTGTCTCTTCTGCTGGGAAACAATTGTAAAGGACACTAAAAATCCCTTTTTTTCCCCAGATAAATCAAGCCAGAAAGACATATCACAGCATTGTGATACAACAAGCCAGCTCAAACTTATGGCATGTCATTTTTTTCCTGCTAGCCAAATTTTCAGTGATGGAAATATCTGGACAGGCAAAAAAAAAGAGGAATAAATATGGATATCCTTCAACCTCTAACAGATTGAAATGGAGTTTTTCTGTCAGGAACAGCAGCTTGTATCTACGTTGATATCATTGTGACAGGAGCAATGTAACTTTTAAATAAATAGAAATAAATGTATATTCTGACATAATTTCCTAATCATTGATGAAGGAATTCTCTGAATAGCTTTTTGTTCCTGACTAACCATTGCCTGATGGCTAATCCTGCACCAATAAATATAATCTAGTGCGTTCTTTATGATTGAGAATTTTATTGCCAGATGTCAGGAATGCAGTGGACAATTACATCACATTATAAATACAGGGCTTGATCCAACACAATTAAAATTAATGAGTTTTTTATTGCCTGAAATTTGCTAGAATCAAGGACATAATTAAAAGATATGGTCACACTTTTAAGCACAATCTATGCATTTGGGATAACCTTATTCACAGAATGTAATATATGTGTGACTTTCTTGTATATAAAAAGGTCAATATGAGTGTAGTTTTCATTGGAAAAAAATTGATTTTTATAGTCGGATTTTGTTTATTTTAAAACAGATAATTTTTTACCGTTGTGATCCAGTAAAATGCTGAAATGGCTTTATTAAGATAATCAAGGATGATAAGTGTGTCTAGAATTACTAATATTTATTTTACAATTGATACACAAGCCAAATATTGGTCAAGTGAAAATCACACTTTTTGCTGCACTGAGATTCCAAGAGGAAAATTATTTATTTTTCCAGGTCCTTAAGAGTAAGCCATCACTATTTTCTTTGCTGTATTCTCCAAGACCCATACTCGATAAAAATCTATTCCATGTTAATTTTATCCATGTAAGCAACCTAACTGCAATCAGCAGAACTACTCATATTTAGAGTTAATCAGGACCAACAGAAATCATAGAGGTTATAAACACACAAAAACTATTTTAGCACCAAAAGAAACATCAAACCCATGGTTTTTTAAAGGGTCTGGATTTCCCACTGTACTCTTTCTGCCTATCATGCCTTTCTTCCATCTGAGACTGTCCTCTCCTTCAGGCTGTCATGAAATTATGGAATAATGTGCAAATCACAGAGTCATTAAGGTTGGAGAAGACCTCCGGGGTGGTCAAGTCCAACCATTGACCCTGCAGTGTTCACCACTCAACCACGTCCCCAAGTGCCACATATTCCACCTCATTTGGAACACTCCCAGGGATGGGAATGGCACAGTTCAGATCTGAGAGCACAGTTAATTGTGCTTGGAAAACACCAGGGAAACCAAGAAACTGAAAAAGAAGAAGACATCTTCCTGAAGGAATGAATGAGCAGCAGAAAATGGAAATTAAGACTGTCCTGAAAAGGAACAGGAGTTGGACTTTGACAATCCTTGTGAGTGCCTTCCAGCTCAGGATATTCCATGTTTCTATGGAATCATAAGACAGAGCAGTTTGGTGCAGGAGCAAATGTAATCTTGTCTAACTGAAATAAAAGCAGAACTGATTTTGTTCTTTTTTAAGATATCACATAACCTACAATTTCATTCCTGGTTTTAAGTAATTTCATATATTATTAGTATTTCCAAGATTTTTAAAGTTGCTCAGTATTTGCTGCAAATCCATTCCTACGGTGTTGTTAAAGATCAGAGAACTTTAACGAAAACTCTAACACATATTTAAAGTTGCTTTAAATTACACAAATGGGTAAAACACCTACATTCTCTCTTTCTTCCCTTTAGTGCCACAGAATGTTTGCTAGCATGACACAGAAAAAAGAATTGTGCATTTTACAGTGCAGCGAACAAGTGATTGTTTGTCCTGCTGAGTGTTAGTTCTGACCCAGGTAACAGTGTTTTATAGTCTGAAGATCAAAGTGTAGCTCACCCATCAAAATCACATTCCAGCTTTGTTTATTACTCTTTAACCTTTCATCTGTGCTTTACACAGTGCTGGGAAATATATACATATAAAAGGTTCAGAAAGCCCTGTTTACGGTGAGTCATCTTTACTTCTTTACTTATCATAGTATAACAAGCTCTTTGCTCTTCTTTAAATTCTTCCATCTTTCAAACTACTATAATATTCCTTCTGAAAAACGAGTGACTTAATATACAAAATACATTTTCAGCTTTCAGAAAAAGTGCTTCAACTTGTTCGATGCGCCTTAGAAATATTGAAGTTCAAGAGCTGATAATATTGGAAACACTCAATGAAATTAGGTTTATCACTAGCATTGGGTTATCTTTTTTTGCAGTCTTTGAAAAGTAAAATTTTTGGGGGGAGGATTTTTTAAGGAGATGCAGCAAACAATCAGACATATGTAAACACTCTCAAGGGAAAACAAACCCATTTATCAGTTGTATTCTTACAGAGAAATCCCCAAAGATGCCTCTAAAACAGATTTCTAGGTTCTGCAAGTAGTTAAGCGCAGGATATTTAACCTGCTTTTTGCAACTGCTTCATTCCAAAACATTTGACTGCTTGGATTTACTGAGAAGCTGCTTTTAAAAGTACCTTCAATCTGCTTTATTCATGCCAACTGCAGAAAGCTATTAGCTGTAATTGGCAATTTAATTTTTTTTTCCTTTTTGCTGCTTTTAGTGTATGATCAGCTTCCAAAAAGCAAGGTTTTAGAATTTCACTAATGTACCCTAAGCGATGTTATTCATCCGTAGCACAGGCAGTTTTTAGTTAAGAAATTGGTCTTTATCAACATGTGATTTTTCAATATGTGTCAAGAGATGTGAAAAAATATGTCCTCAGGAATTGCCAAATTGTCTGGAAAAGGAACAGCGAGGTGAGTGACGGCACAGAGGAAACAGCCTGGCATGACAAAAACTAAGGTAAAAAGCCAGGATGCCAGTGGCTGGAGGCTGAACCTAAATAAACAGCACCAAACTAAAACAAGCCAACATCCAGCTTACACTGGATCCTTTCCTAAGAGGAAAAACAGAAAAGGACAGAGAGAAAAGTAGTTTTCCATTCCCCTGTAACTGGCAGGCGATCTTTAGGGCTCCTTAAAATCAGGAGCTCCATTCCCGAAAACCCAAATTCCAGCTGAGAAAAGCTACAGCATAACATTTCACTTGATCTCACCTGTGACTGTTTCTCACCCACCTGCACCCCCCAGATCAATCCCTGGGTAATGCTACAGTAAGTGCAGGATTTACCAAAAGACCTTGAAAGGCTTAGGTGTGAAAAAGGTTCTGCATCTCTGCTCTGGACAGAAGCCACGGTTAAGTTTTCAGGAGGCAGGTCATTATCTCTCACTGCTGGGCTGTCAAAACTGAGCCAGTTCACTCCACGGGGACGGGAGAACAAGTAATCCCTCCTGTGCCCACGAGCCACAGGCTGAAACCAGGCACTTGTGAGTAGATGATACAGCTACTCATGTCAAAAAAAGGCAGTGGTGAGGTTATTGCTTTGCAGAAAAGCATATTTTTGCCTGAGACAAATATAATGGGCTAATTCATTTTCATGAGAGCCCAGACTATGCAGAGAGGTTTACAAAGATAATCAGGAGTTAAAAGACCAGGTAGATGTCTAGAGAATAATTCATCTGGCCCCCTCATAGTACTCAGGACCCATTGCTCTGCCATCAGATCATGGAATCACAGCCTTAGGGTAGCTGGGACCTCTGGAGCCTTCAGTTCGCCACCTCCCCTGCTGGACCAGGTTACTCAGTCTGTGTTCAGGTGGGGTTTGAGTATCTCCATGCACCAGAGCCTCCCCAGCCTCTCAGGACAACCTGATCCAGCATCTGACCACCCTGAGAATAAAGGTTTTTATTTCTGGACTTTCCTCTATCCTTGGTGCCCATTGCCACTTGTCCTTTTGCTAGATGCCACCAAGAGTCTGTGAGGTCGCTTTTTAAAATATTCCTCATTCTCTATAAAGTCACACTGAAGCTAGTGAAAGCCAGACCCCTTCACATGTTTGTTTTCATTTCCTTTGGCTATTTGCACATTGCTTCCTTGGCAGGGAGAAGAGCCACCTCCTTCTGAATAAGTTTCTGTTGGGTCCTGCAACTTTGCAGGATGACTTTAACAACTATGAGCACACATTGATCCTCACAAGTAATTTTGTTTCTTTCAGTGAGATTGATTATCTTTACCTGAATCATACAGACCTCCTGGGAGGAAACACTGAGAAACTACAGAGAACATGATGGGAAAGCTTTTAAAGGACTAGAAAGTTTTAGCAGCAAAAGACTGACTAAGAGCTCGTGCAAATGAAAAGCAGAGTCTCATGACAAAAGCTCTCATCTGTACAGTCACACAAAGAAACTTATCTGTTTCCATCATCCAAATGCCAGCATTCAGTCATTAATGGGAAATAAACCCTCTTGGGGTCATTTTTCAAAGTTATTTTGTTGGAATGTTGTAAGGGAATCATATAAAAGCAGAGCAAGACTCACATACTATGAGTGCAATATCCAAAATTCGTTCAGAGTCATTCTGGAGCACTGAAGACTTCAGGAGTGGAGAGCCACAGAGGAGCTCACAAGAATGGAAGTAAGAAACAAACACATGGACCCAGTTTTCTTTGGTGCTCAAGGCACCAGAAACAAAACCTGCACCTCTTTCACAGACATTGCACCAGGCGGCTCTACAGATACAAAACATTGTTGGTACAAAACACATAATATTTCCTAATTGTGTTTGGTTCTAGCAAAAGTAGATCAGGTTCTAGCAAAGCTGATGGCTCCTCATGACAGTGTCTCACCACCACCTTGTAAGAGGACCTGCTCTGGGACAGCCTGGAACATTGTCTGCAAGAGAAGGGCTTTTTCCCTTGGTTTTAAGATTATCCAGACTTTTTACTAACCCTCAGCTGCATCTTTGATACACTATAGCCAAGCAATGGTATTTTTTGTTCCTGTTTCCTCAAGAAAAAAAAAAAAGGTTAAAACTGAGAATTTATTCTTCATAATACTTTTTCAATATTATCAGTTCCACTACACCTACTGAATACACTCCCGTTTGCAAATTTGTTTGTACACAGTACTTTCAAAAGCAACCTATCAACAAGAACATCTGCTGCCATGACTGAATTTGAACCAGAGATCAAAACACTACTTATGAAATATTTATAAAAAGAAACCAGCCAACAACTATATAGAACTTTCAAAGGATAAAAAAGCAACATTATGCACTTATGAGGGGGAAAGAAAAGGAAATGTGTGCATTGTTTTAAAGCAATTGAAGAATAGAACCTTAATTTTCAAATTGTGATCATTACTTCAGTAACATCTACCTTAGAGAAAACTGCAAAGATGAAATTCAGGCACTACCACAGATGTTGAATTTTGTGATTGCTGGAAAATGCAGGTAAATAGCTTGTATTTATCAATAACATTTTTAAAGCACTTCTTCAGCTAGAGGGAGCCCACATTAGGAAAGCTCTATGATAGCAAGGTAGTTGTCAAGTGAATTCTTTACTATCAGAAAGAAAATATATGAAATATTGAGTACATTTCCATTTTAAGTTATCTTTAATGCAAATTCAAGAGCCTAATGATAACCAAAATCCAAACAATGTGCATCCAAACAGCTATCAGTTACTACAAGAGAAACTCAACAATGAAAGGGGCTTTAAGCTTTGAACACACAGGTCGTGCAAGCCCGTGAAGGGTTAAAAGAGAATATTTCAAATCATAGTATCACAGAATGGTTTGGGTTGGAAGGAGCCTTAAAGATCACGCAGTTCCAAACCCCTGCCATGGGCAGGGACACCTTCCACTAGCCCAGGCTGCTCCAAGCCCCATCCAACCTGGCCTTGGACACTTCCAGGGATCCAGGGGCAGCCACAGCTTCTCTGGGCACCTGTGCCAGGGCCTCACCACCCTCACAGGGAAGAATTTTTTCCTGATATCTGATATAAACCTACTCTCAGTTTGAAGCCATTCCCCCTTGTTCTCTCACTCCAGGCCCCTGTATAAAGTTCCTCTCCATTTTCCTTGTAGCTCCTTCAGGTACTGGGAGGCCACAATTAGGTCACTCTGAAGCCTTCTCTTTTCTACAGAACAGACCCAACTCTCTCAGTCTTTCCCTGTAGGAGAGGTAAATGATCTGAAAAAAATGGTGGAAAGAAAGGTAATATTCCTTTTAATGTGAACATTTCCCTTTCAGTCCACCACAGTTTAGCCATCCTTGTTAAGGACTATATAATGGCAAAAGGAAAATGTATAGAGACCTTTTTTTCAAGAGGCACGTAATAATAAAGTGAGCAATTATAACATCACCAGGGTGCTCGGGAGTGCATTTTACAGTCATTAATATGGTTCGTGGGTAGCTGAAAGCACATGGCCTTTGGCCCCACAGCACACAGGGGCTCAGTGAAGGAC
The DNA here is from genome assembly GCA_013397895.1 of Origma solitaria. Lineage (NCBI taxonomy): Eukaryota > Metazoa > Chordata > Aves > Passeriformes > Acanthizidae > Origma > Origma solitaria. The sequence continues at coordinate 820,206 of VZRL01001799.1, forward strand.
ACCCCATCGTGTGTCACTGCCTTAGCAAAGACTCACAGATGAAATGCAAACCCATCTCCAGTGGAGACACAGCACTCACCACGAAAAGAAAATTCTGAATTTTCAGAAAAGAAAATTTCAGTCATAGAAGCAAATCAATTAATGCGCAATAAATTACACCGACAAGTAGAGATGGGAACAAACATTTTGGGAAGAAATTCGTTTACCCGTGTGTTTCCTGTTGGAATCAGTGAGATGATACAAATAAGTGCTTATCAAACTCATGGGATATTAGAACCTAAGCAAGCAAAACAGCTTAGGGATACATTTGAAATTATTTGGATCTATGTAGTGCTCTGCCTCCTTTCTTTTAATATTAATATTTTTTTAATATTTTGTGCTCCTGAACTTCATTCTTCAATAATAAAACAAATAATGAAGAAGTTTGTCAGCATACCTATGGCAATTTCAGATCCCTCAACCAAAATCCTGGTGGAAAGCCTTTAGAAAATGAACAAATGATAATGAAAAGGGAGATTTCATAAAAACAAACATTCAAGAGTTGACAAAAAAAAACCAGCAAAAATTATTTTAAAAATCAATAGAATTCTTGAATGCATAGTGAGTCCCCCAGACTGCTCAACTCTCTTTCATTCCATTTCATTAGGATCTTGAAAAAATAATGAAAAATTACTGCAGAACAATGAAAAATGCCAGAAAGATTTATTTCTAGAGCAATAAACCCCCTGGAACATGCAAAATATATTTCAAATTCTTAATTAAACTGTATAAGTAATTTTTCTTTTCTCAAAAGTATTTTTAGCTTGCAACATATACAACACAAGATATATTCAAAATACTTTTACAAATACATTTGTATCTAGTATTTATATTTGCTAGAAGGCAATCTTCATACTTTGCTTAACAAGGGATATTAACCAATATACATTACTTCCTCTGGCCTTTCATAGACCTTCATGTGGCATTTTTCATGCAATAATGTATTCAAATGCAGTTTTTGTCATAATAATATTTATTTGCCAGTACATCTTGGGATGTAAGAAATCAGAGTATCAAACAATGTAGTCTTCTATATATTCTCCATTAGAAGGTAATGCGAGTTTTTTACTGTAGTATTTTCTAGGTTGGCTAAGGCAGGCATTTACACAGCATTACACACATTAAATAGAAGAAAAAATTTAGGACTCTCTCTTGCCAGTACTGCTGCCCAGAGAGTTTTGTTCCTCTAGATCTATTGTTCACATTACTCTTTTTAACCATTAAAAAGTGCTGTTACAACCTTAAAACACAGATCTTGTTCAACTGACTCAAAAATATCATGAGGTACTACATCAAGGAAGTATCAGAATAATATTTGAGCTAGTACCCATATATGGAAACTAATTTGCACAAGAAAAAACCCATAAAATGAGGAATTTTATGCAATTGAAATGTGTGAAAAATGAAAGCAATATTTGCAATGGAAATCCCTGTCAAGTTATCTGTTGCTTCCAAAGCCCCACAGTATACAGAAGTGCTTAATTTAAGCTTTGGAAAACTATTTTAATATATGTAATTAAATGCCGTGAACTGGGAATTTAGAAATATTCTATCTACTTGTCCTGCAACTTCAATCATAAATGCTGAAAGAAGTTTCATTCACCTTTTTTTCTGGACATGAATTACAGCTGCATAAAACTCAGGAGTGGAGAGTTCCCAAACCACCAAGGCTGGGCACAGACCTGCCTGGGATGCTGAGCTGCAGAGTATTTCTTAATGACTTCCTGCTTGGGTTGAAAAACAGAATATTGGGAACTCAGAGGATTATTTCTGTGTGGGAACGCTCTGCAGCGAGATACAAATTGCATAAAAATCCTAATTTATCCCCACTTCATGGTTTACAGGCAGACAGATCCTTTCCTGGGATGTTTGGCATTCTGGCAAGGGCTGAGCAGCCTAAATTCTGTTTGCTTCTGAATGGGCCCAAATCTGCCTCCCCAAGAAGTCTCCCATCACAAGAAAATCAAAGGCTTAGGAGAGTGAATAGTGTAAAATACAGGTGCTAGTTTACAGCTGAAATATTAAGAGTACAGCAGATTAAAGGTGGTGCATGAGGGTCAGTGGTGGTGCAAAAGTAATTTGGTCAGGTATTGCTTAGAGCAAAATGAAGGTGGCTGCACATAGCTAGATGATAAAAATTACAAATAACCTCGTGTAGGATAATAGGGTCAGTGATTTTGATTTTTTTTTCTGAGGCAGTGAGGTATTTGTAACTTGTCTTCAGTGAGCGCTTTTTCTTTCCTATTTTGTAAATATTATCATGCTGAGGTTTATTATGCTCTCAAAGATAAATCTGCTATTTAGAAAAACTGGGATACTTTTATTATATGATTAAATATTGATGAAGGAAATTTATCTTACCAAAAAGCAATTTTTCTTGACAGAAATGACACAAACTGCTCTTATGCCAAAATGAATAGTTTTAAAGATTGTTATTTGTTATTTTTCTGTTTACCAAAAAAGAAGTCTAGTGAAAAACATCAGAATAAACATGTTATTTAAAATGTACCTGTACCAAGATAGAAACCTATTTAATGGCAAATAAAATTATGCCTTTGTGCCCTAAAAAATAGAGAAGCTGGCGTGTGTATACATCTATCTGAGCAGGCTGATAATGTGAATTGGCTGTGCTAGAAAAAGCACAAATAGAAAAGAAATGGATCATTTTAAGAGTGCACTATATATTCAGGGTTCCCATTTCATAAGTATCTTGCCTGCTGAGCTCTGCAGTTGACCCTTTAAACATTTCTAGTCAATAACCCCTTGTGTACCACAAGTGCATTTTGTCATTTTGGGGGTACAGACTCAAGTCTGGAAATCTTTCTTCCTCTGCTCCACCGCCATACCCCACCTCCCTTTGGCTGGGACTAGCTCACAAAAAAAATAAACAAAACATTAAAATATCATTAACTACAGTAGGTCTGAGATTTGAATGCTAATTGTATTAATGGACCTATGAAATTAGGACACTGCCAATCTAGATGAGCTGTGTTTGGGCCTCCTGCAGACTGGGCTGCCCTGAGGTTACCTGCTAGATTAAATAAGAATTGTCTAATACATTTTTAGAATTCTGAGTGTGTGTAAATCAGACCTTGTGCAGTACAGCACCAGGGGGAATAGATAACGGCAGTACTCTTTCTATCTTAACTCCTTCTATTTATCTAGAATCAAATTCATTTGGAAGGCTTCATACCAAGGCTCAGTGATGCCCCAGGCTAAGGTGGGATCAGATCAGGCCTTCTGGATACCTTCTCTACTGCGTAATCTTAAAATATTAAAATTTCATTTATATCTAAAGAAAAACTGTTATGAAGCTGCCAGGGGTCCCTGAAAGTATTTATAGATTAACATTCTCTGCATGTTCTTCCATTTCAGAAACTTTGAATGATTTTTGACTGCACATTTTGATGTGTTTTGCTATTAATTTTCCATCTTTACTTTCAATGTAATGTACTTTTAATTAGGCGATAATATATAATCTTCTGCTCATCTATCACTTTTACTCAAACATGTTAGGAAATAGATAATAGAGAAAAGGCTCATCAGAGACCCTTTAGAGGTGCAGCAAAGCTGGAATAAAATGCCATCTCCTGACAGTACCTTTAAGGTTTCATAAAAAGATAATGGATGTGCTTGTCACCAAAGCTAATGATCAAACATTTTCCCATTTTTACTGGATATTAAATTGTGAACTATAAAAGAAAACCCCACAGTCTTAAGCAAGGTAGGAGAAAGAGACTTTGTACATTTTTTATCTCCTTTGATATCAAACTCACATAAACCTTCTTATTGCACTGTTACTTTCACTGAAGAGCCACTATGCCATGAGTTGCTCACTTTTACTGAAGTGAAAAGGCTTCTTTTCAGGAGGGACAACTCTCCAGGTTGCAGAAAAAGAACATAATAAGTTATATTTGCAAAAACAGTTAAGTGAAACAGAACACTGGTTCATCATAATGTCTTTGTGAAGTTGACCAAAGCTTTTTAGTCTGATATGAAACAATTTTTGAAAGCGTTATATCTAACTTTTATACATTATTTTGAATCATATGTTAAAGACATCCTCTGTTTAATACTTTCAATGGTATTACCATGCTGTCAAAATTAAGAGAAGAGCAAGGCAGGAAAGAAACCCCATCCAAACTATGCGATGGAAACCATACAAAGTAAATAACTACCAAAATTAGGATAAATCAGTTTGATAAATTATATTAACAGTGAAAAAAATAGATCTCATTTGAAAGCACTGTGAAAAATTATGGTACGTTATTATACTTAAAAAGAGAAAAGTATTAAAGACAAAACAAGACAGTACCTTCTAGTCAATCCAAATGGAATTAGACTCCTGAAATAGGCAGGTACTTCCAAGTTGTTCTGAAGTAGTTTTCATTATAATATATTCTCATCTCTGTGACCTGTAAATGGTCGACTGATAATTCTTCATCCCATGAAAAGGTTCACTGGGCTACATTCTGGAATTACCACAGCACTGATGCACATAAACTTCCTCATAAATGAAAGGTTGGGCTTTATTTTTTCGGCCTGTTGGGAATGTGCAACTCTTTGCTGAGAGCAGGATGGATGAGGGCAGGAACTGTGGGCTTGGCACAGCCTGCAGGGCTGTGTCCTTATATTCCATGCACCTCTTTGGCCAACAAGAGATTGCAGGTTGGCATCATTCTGCAGAGCAGCAAATGGGTGGGCAAACCTAAGGTATTTTCCTAAGGTATCCAAACACAACAAAACATTTTACAGCTTCATAAGGCTCGTCCTCTATCACTATATTATCCATAAAGCTCCAACAGTCACTAACAAAGTTAAGAAAGGGTTTTTGTGACAGGATTTTTTGCTTTGTTCTGTTTTCTGTCACTGTTCTGTGTTTTATTTGGTGTGAGCACTGCAGCCCAGCACAGCTGGCTCACAACACACACCACTGAAAAATGGCGTTTTGGGCTGGAAAACACAACAGACATCTAAGAACAGCTCTTCTCAGACTCAGTTCTCTGCAAGAGGGGCAAATACCTTTCCAGTACCCTTGTTCCTCACTGCATCACTTCAAATTACAGACAACCAGGCTCTGTCACAAGGGGATGCCCTGCACAGAAGAGCCCCATTGACTTCAGTGCAGTTATCTGAGAAATAATGTACTGAATAATGTCATCAGAGCTTTCAGTCTGCTGCAGTGGCTTTACTTGCAGCATAAAAAGTACCAACTGGCAAAAAAAAAAGAAAAAAAAAATTGAAGTGGTGGAACACCTGGATACTTGTTTTCTATTCAATAATCCCAGTCAATATTCTCCAGCTATAGGGTGACAAGACTAAGTGACAATAGTGGTTCCTATATCCTCCTCAAAAGGGAAAATTTCATATAATTAAAGACACAACGCAGACAATCTCACTCATGGGTGTGCTACTATTTTGACATGAATTTTGGTCTATAAGTTTAGAATGTTTGCCTTCCCAATGCAGAAGTTATTCAGAATGCCTAGCAGATAATACAAATTACAGACAATTTTTCCTTTTTATTTATTAGCACCTTTTGACCCAGACCCTTGGAATGACAATTTACTGTTTCTGTAGGGACAACCACTGCCTCCTAAAGAGGAAAAAATCAGGAACTTAAAGCAGTGCTCAACCTAGATTTTCCTCTGAGTCATTATTCCCTCCCCCAGTTCAGTTTGTGAGCTTCAATAAAAATGGTTTTTTTCTATTAAAATTCTATTAAAGTCCTGTGGCTTAATCAAGAGCAAAGAGTATAAATTAATAAAATGAAGAAATAAATTCCCAGTTAGCATAAACCAGCTCTCTCCTTTCCCTCCCTTGAAATTAAAAGCGGTAGTAGCCAATGGTGACCCAAAGCATTCCCCTTCTCTAAATAAACCTTTCATAAGAAAGAACACAGAAAACAGCACTGGCAGTATTAAATCTGTCTATCATGATGGATGTTGAATAGACTCTTTTTATAATTCTCTTTCATTTTCTTAATGAAAATTAAATTAAATGCTCCTGCTTTTTACCAGGTGGATATATATTGAGTAAACATTTGACATCTTAAATCTCCTGAGTTTAAAATCCAAACTTGTCTTCATATCTGTCCCTTCCCAAAAAGAAGCCATGAAAATATATCTGCACTGTCCTTCAAGGCTATTAAGACTGCTTCTGCAGTATTCCTTCTTGGTGAATTTGCTTGCACAAGACTTGCATTCAAAAAGAATCTAAAGAAGACATAAACAGTGTGTTTCCAATGGCTTCTTATTCAGTACTCCCAATTTCCCAGGGCAAACAGTTCTCTTTTCCATCATCTTTATCTAAGGACAGTTTCTAACAGACTTTCATTCTCAGACTTGTTTCAAAGACAAAATTGAGCCAGGGAATTCACCAGGGCTTTGGTTTTTTGCTGGCTTGTTAGATTAGTTTATTTTGTTGTTTTGTTTTGGTTTCATGTTGGTTTTTGGTTTTATTTTAAATGCACTTGCTCCATCCATCTTTAATTTTTATTATTGTTCCATCTTTACCAAATGGATTTCACTTTTAAGCATTTTCTAATGTTTTGTTTAGAAGCAAATCTTGCATCTCCACACAATGCAGCTTCTCAAGCAGATTTGTCCATAAAACAAAGGATCTTTCAACTCAGAATAAACAGGAAAATAATCTGAACTGCATCAAAAGCTGTCTACTGTGGACTTAATAGTAGCACTGTGAGGAAGCTAATACCAAAATACATCCCCAGTCCCATCACAAATGGTCTGGAAGAAAACGTTTCTATTGCAGCTCTAAATATTTATTGAATGATAATGATTTATCAATTTATTTATTTTAGAAAAGTCACAGTGTGAATCTTGGCAAAACAATGTTAGAGCTCCAAGGACTCCCACAGAACATCTCCATAAAGACATATATCCCCAAAAGACTGAAGCAAGAAACCAGACCAATAAAGGTCACGTGCAAGGGAGAAGATGGACCTTATTTTGTCCCTGCACCTTCTCATATGATGTCAGATTCCTTAAACATTCCTTCTGCCTGTAAAACAGTCATTTTACACAGTGGTGAAGTGATGTTTTTGTTAAACCATATCTTACTTAATGTGATTGCGAAGGGCAACGTTCTGCTGGGACAAGGAGGAACAAGAGTTTCAAAACATCAAACTTTAAAGCTGATATCAACTATAATTATGAAAAGTCCTACTTTGATGGTATCTGTAGAATAGAAAACAAAGAAAGACAGGAAAATTTTAAACTGCTCAAACTTTCTTCTCTGATTGCTGCTGTGTTTCTCCACTGCCTATTTAATGACACAGCATCATTATTTATTTGATACATGACTGATAGGCATTGCACTAAATACAAAAGTTATGTATGATTTCTACAGCATTGATTTAACTAAGAAAACCCTGCAAACCTGACACAGGGTTGTTTTAGGTAGTTTGAAAGGAAGATCAAGTATTCATACCGACCACTGGATTCTGCTGTGAATTTTAGAGGTTTTACTGTAATAGGCCCCACTTAAAATAAAATTATCTCTTTGACCCTTGAGGCTCAATAAAGACCACAAAGCCCAAAGAATCACAAAAGCATGAACACAAATGAAATCCTCTTAAGCTGAGTGAGATGTTAGCTCTTGGTTACCTCAGGGATCAGTTTTAATTTACATGTGGAAAAACCATTATCATCAACGAAGGTGTGTTAATTTTCATTTTCCAAGCAACTAGCCCTTTTAAACACTGCAATTAATAATGACTTACAAATCAGATTAAATAGTATAAGAAAATAAACAGCCCTTTCAGATAATAGATCCTTTCTTTCATACTGGCATACAATACAGAGAAATGTTGTTTGAGACATCAAAGACAGGCACTGATGACAAACTGAAATGCTGATTAGAGGCACAGGTAACAGATTATTAACTGCTGCACTAATATTCACCCAGGACTTGAAGACACCATATAAATTGGAAAAGAGGAGGAAAAAACCCATACAAAATACCAGTGCTTCCTTACTTAAAGTGGCACATTACAAATGAAACTTCCAGTACCAAAGAGAAGAATCCAGACAATAATAGTTATGATCTTTCCGGAAATTGTTCAATCCCTTATAAAACACAATCACAGTATACTAAGCTTCAGAAACTAAAGTCAAAATCCATTCCCTGCCCTGAAACTGGGATGTCAAATTTTTAGCAAAAATGAAACTGCTGGAAGACAATTACCCAGATGGGCAAACATCTGGGGACTGTGATAACCATACTCAGAACACCAAGAAACAGAGCAACCACGAAAAGAACTGAAAACCCAAAAGTAAGGCAGAGTAGCAGACATTTGAAAATAAAACCGACTGGTCTTCAGAACAAACTCTGCTGTGAATGACACTTGGTCTGTCACAGCCCTTCAGATATCACAGGGAATATCCTTACACCTATGCAAGTGTTCTGAATTTACTGCACTGGTCTCCAGAATATCCCAGTATCCAACTCCTGCTTTCAGGAGTCTTCGCATGCAATATTGTGGTAGAATATGCAGAAAAGATCCCCCCAACAATCATTTTGTCTCAAGAGCTGGTGGACTTTATCATGCATGTGACTACACAGAGCAAAGAGCAGCATAATTTTTTTTCCATCAATACAAGGTACCAGAGGGAGATCACACACCTCCACCAACAGCATGAGCACATTCTATTGAACGTATTTGAAACAATCAAATGTAACTCTTTCGTTCTCTAATTCGTTCTCTGGAAAAGAAATACTGGAGGTATTTGAATGACACCCATAACACTTCTCAAAACCACAGTGAAGCTTAAAACAAACAGGTAAAAAGATGTTTTCATAACATCCTTCACTTTTCCAAAGCATGAAAAAATCATGGTACTCAAGAGTTAGTATCTTTCATTCCAATGAAAACCCTACCCTCTGTGGCCTAAAAGTTTTAATAAAATCAATTTACCTGTCTATGAATTAAAGCATCAGTATTATTCACAGAAAGAAACAACCAAAAAAAAGTTGAAAAAGAGGATCTCTTCTGTCTGGACAGCTCAGCAATGGGAATACCTGTTTCAAGTAGCATGACAGCAGGCTCTTCCAGAAAATACCTGCAATGTCTTTATATCTCATCCCTAGAATACAAACCTTATATTTGACACAGAAAATATTAAAAACCTTCTTGTTGCTCTTCTGCCTTTTTTTTTTTAAAAGCACATTCCCACACATAATATGAATTGCATTGCAGATAGCAGGGATTAGTGGAAAGCTGAAAGCTTCTTACCAAGTACCCCAAGGCGATAGTTGACTGTGATGACTATCACATTCCCATAACTTGCTAGAACACTGCCATCATATAAATTTCCAGTGCCTTCCATGTAGGACCCTCCGTGAATATACACCATCACAGGCTTAGGTCCCCCACTGTCCCGAATGTCTGGAAAAAATATTAAGACACATTTTATCTCAAGAAAGCACCAAAGAAGATACATGCAATATTTTTTTTTTTTTTTAGGTGAGGTTATTTTTTTCTTGAAGTGTTTCTCAAGCAACATCTTTTGCATAAGAAAATGGGCAGGTGGGCATAAGTGTTTCTTTGTGGCTTGGTCGTAACTGAAACTCCTATTTTTGAAACACTCTGCAAAGCAGAAAGGAAATGAAAATGGTAACACATTTGCTCAAATGCAGTGAGAGATTGCTCTGATTCTGATCCTGCTGAATTGGGTGTCTTCTACATAAAGTCTACTAAAACAAGTGTGAGCTCATTTCGGCTGAACACTTCTGAGAGCTCAGTCCATCTTTCTGTTCACTTAGCTAAGGGAAATTCAACGCATTAAGATAAACAAGGGCTCTGCTCATACATAAATTGCTGAATTAAAAGTCCACTAATATATACAAAGGGTGTATAAACAGCTGTCTGTGGATGGGTCTGAAGTTTGAGTTCTCAAAAAGTATCTGAAAGTTGTTTAACACTTAGACCTACAACTAAGATTATTTATAACTTGGGTAGCCTGAAGGTTAGGTGCATGGGTACTTCTTAGTTTCCTAAATTAAGAATAATCCTGAAACCTGGACCAATACTGATAAATCCCCACCACATATTCAAACAAATTTTAAGGTTCTCAAAAGTGACACCAAAGGCAGGGAACAATTTTAAAATCTTAGAAGCTCTGCCATTCTCTACCACAGCAAAATTAGATATTGTCATACTGTTTTGAGTTTTGATTTAGATATCCTTCCACCCCCCAACAGTCCAATTTGCAAATGGATGCATCTACTCACAATAAAATTTTGAATGTATGAAGAGTTCTACTCCTCATGAGGAGACTTGTTCCTGAGTACCAATTCAAAACAGTTAGTATGGGCTGATTTGTTTTTAAAAGTTGGGGGCTTTCTGTTGGACAGGAACTAAATCAGCTTAGGTGTAAATTTAAACGTTTACATTTGATTAAATTGCATTTTGTTCTCATTTACTGAGCCTCTTCCACCACCCAAATCATAACAATGCCATAATTGTCCCTCAAAATCAAGAAAGACAATAGCAAGAGAGCATAGGAAAATTTCCCAGTGAGGAACTGTACTGAATATTCTGATTCAAAGATTTTTTTTTTTTGTCATTATGACAGTATTCAAGTGACTTCCCTGATTGCTCCCTTCAGAGTTTGAAGAAACCTCAGATGTATTGTTTATTCCTTTGATTTGGAAGGATCTTGGTTAAAAAGCTTTCAAGTGAGCTCTCTGCAGAACTGTTTGAATTGTTTCTGAAGCGCTGTAAGGAGCAGGTGAGGGCAGTTACACTAAAAGCTCTGCTTTTGGAATTTGCTGAAAAACATCAGCACAGATGTGTCTGTTTATAGAAAGCCAACTGCTACTGTAATTTCGAAATTGATTCTAATTTGAAAAAAATGCCAGAACAGTCAAGATCAGAAATTGGATCTTCAATATTGGAAGTACTTGAACAATCATTTATTCAAGACCAAGAAGATGATGAAAGGTTGTGCATGAAATTGCTTGTATTGCTCTCCTTGCTTGAGCATTTAGTGAGGGCTTTCCAACATGCAGCTTTCAGAGTGCAAAGCTACAGAGATCATTTATCTTCCTTGTCCATAGGATGGAGTTATGAGCTTCTCAAGTTTAAAATCTACACTGAGGAAAGTCTTTTCAAATTCCTATACTGTTTTCAGTAGAGGCTTTGTTCTTAATCTATGCTGCTCTTTTTTTTTTTGGTGCAAATATGGAAGCAATAATAAATTATTAATCTGAAATCACTGTGTGACTGTTCCCAGCAGAAATTGTACACAGTTAATTGTATGCTTGATGGTAACACAGGGGGAGACTGTCTCAGAATTCTTCTTTAATTAAAATTACATAGAATTACAGAGCACCAACCGTGAACAGCAATGAAATGTTGGTAGCACTGGCACGTATATCTGGAAAATAATATTGGGATATTTAGAAAAGAATGGGTGTCCTTTATCTGAGAAAGGAAACACATATTCATGAATAAAATCTCATATATAAGGAAGTTATTCTTTGAGTAATTTCTGTCTCTAAGATACTGTTATTTTCAACAACTAATATCCCTGTAAAGATTACAGATCAGATAGATAAAGGAAGGCCAGTTTTCAGATCTGCCTCTGTGCCATGTCAGAGCAAATGACATGCAGAATGAATTTTCCTCATGCTGCTTTGCCAAAGTCATCAGTCTTAAGAGGAATCCTTCCTACAGAAGACAAACGGTGCCTCGGTGTGTTTTGGGGAGAAATCCAGCGCTGGAGACAGCAGTCAGCTCAGCTGAGGCTGGTGGGACTTTGGATTTTGGACTATATGGATTCTACAAAAGCTATGGAGCTCTTCATGGCAAGATCACTGCATTTTGGTCAGAGGTTTCATATCAATTGCAGTCTACAGACAGGAATATCTGAAAGGTGCAAATATTCAGCTGGGAGAATGTTGTCCAAGTACATATGCTATTAGCAATGGAGGTTATTAAATGATAAGATCAAAGGAAGAGAGAAAAAAATCAGATTGTAATCAAGAATCGGTTCCTACCTTAAAATGTTCCTCCATGAAAACTCTCATCCTTTAAAACTAAACTGGAGGAAGAATTAAGATAACACTCTGTGAGGAGAAAAATCTGTACTGGTACAAAAATGGCAAAAAGATGCACTTTCCGAAAGTGATTATTGAAGTAAAGTGTCCAACTCAATGAAGTAAATAATTGATACTTTTGGTACTCAGATACTTTTCAAAACCTGACCATAAATGATATATCTTTCATTTTTTCCTACAGGCAGGTATCAGTCCTTTTTGTGCATGTGCTGGAGTGGGCTCAGAAAACTGTACTTACACTTTCTTAGGCAGAGTAATAATTATTCATGGATGCAGATTAATAGTTATTTGTGTTCGTAGCTCATTCTGAACCTGAAGACTTGGAATGTAAATGTGGCATTTCTGCCAAGTGTGGATTTACAGACTGTTTTAATTTAGTTGTGTTCTGCACTTTTTGTTGCTTTTTATTAAGTGTTGTTTTAATTAAAAATGGACACATTCATCTTTTCAAAGACATATGCAAGGATAGCACTGTTAAAAATCATCCTCAAATTCAACTCAATTCTGGTTTCAGTCACACAGAAGATCATTTTTGCATGCTGTGATTTGTTTGGCTTTAAACCCCGAGTTCATAAAACATCTAAGTAAACTTTATTGTACAGCAGAGAATAACCTTATTTATACTACACATACATTAACATTCTTATAATTATTTCTATTATCTCTTCTCTTCTGTACCTTTCTAATGTTTGTTGCATCTACTTTTTATGTCTCATTTTAATTATGTTACCGACAATTTAGGAATAGGGCTATCTTTTATTCTATGTTTGTTACATCACACAACAGGGAACCTGGTCTGACTGTGAATATCAGTCACAACTGTCACATATAACAAAACATAATTATAGCTTCAGTTATTCCAAGCTGCTGTGAATTGGCTACGTGACTTAACAAGAATAATTTGCAGGCAACAATCAAAAGCCTACCTGGAGACAACTTCACACAAAAAGATAATTAGTTTAGCACTGATGTCACAAGCATTGCTTTTCTAGATGACATAAAAAATTGTGACAGCTTGATGCAGATTGTTAAGTAAATCTTGGGTTTTGACCATGAAACAGCAGAACAGTGGAAAACTTTTAGATTGGTTAGCGCAAAACCTGCGCGTGCCCTCCATAGAATTCTATATGGATATGTGGGTAACTCTTCCATAAGCTTTAGTCGACAATATTTAAGTAGAGCATGATACCAATCAGTGCTACTCTTAATTATTTTAAAGCCTTTTAACAGCATTTGACCTTTCAGGTCACATCCATCAGATGCCTTATAGATGCACTGCCATTTAATAAAGTTGTGCACTTACTGCTAATATGTAAACATCCATTAATGCCATGTTTTTAAAATGAGATATAAAACTAGATGTCCTGAGACTATTAAAGTAATTATTGAGCTTCTGTTAGGAGCTTCAGATATGTTTTCTATTTTAAAATACGGCCTGCATCCATCAGGCTTCAGAAAAATAGAATTCTCTTTGTTTGTTTTGCTATCTGTCAAACCAGGCGATCACTTTGGGCACTCTCAAGCCCTTAACTACCTTTACCTAAAAATTATTTGAGATCCTGATGGAGGACTATATGAATGTATATCCTAACATAAAAAAGGCCAAAGCTTTTACAGGTAAACATCTGGAGCAGATTCCCATTAGAGTAGGACCTCGATAGCCAGGTAGGCAGTCATTTTAAATTATTAAAGGATGATGGTTAGAAATGCAAAAGCTGACAGACTCTTCACTGTACAAGCAACACTTGGCAGTGCTGAAAGTAAAATGAAGCCCTAAAGAGGTACTTAAATTAAAGGTCTGTCAGAATTTTATTATGCATGTTTTCAAGTATTAATAACATCACCACAAAAATTTGACACAATTTGAACTGAGTGTCTGTGTGTAAAGGGAAAATATAATCAGCACAATTTAATGTGCAAGTGACATTGGAAGCTGTACTTTGGAGTGGAAATCACGGAACTAACAGGAATGGGTGACAGGAGGAACAGGAGTCATGAATTTGGCTACGTGCATCAGCCAACAAGCTCACCCAAAGTGGTGAGATCTGTGCCACCCCAGCCTGGCCGGCACTCACTCTCAGCTATAATTTGGGCTGGAGCATGAGGCTGCTGTGCAGGGTAGACAAATGAGTTCTGCTGTTTGCTGATCTCCCAAGTCCGAAAACACACAATCAGTGCCAGATGGAAGGAGTGTTGCTCCCCCTCTTTCTTACCACAACAACTGAAGGCACACGAAATGCTAAATTTGGCAACCCAGTCTATTTTAGCACTAATGGAGTGACACTGGGTTTTGGAGATCCTCAATTGTGAAATGTGCTCCTTGGTGCCAATGGCGCCAGTCTGTTATGCATAAGAAGGGATTTGCAGATGAATTCAGCATCATTAGCAACTTAAAAATTGAGAGGATTTTTGGCTTTTTTGATTTAAAACATGCTTTGGACCAAGGACTTCCTTCAGTCAATGATGTCCAATCGCCCATACAAGACAGAGCACTAGACTAAATTATCAGAATCATCACAGTTACAGCCTGTGAGCAAACAGCAACATCTGCTCCTAATCTGTCTCCTTTTCCACAGGAGAAATTGGAAGGGAGGAGGGAAGAGCAGAAGCATTTATCAAGCACAGTGCAGACCCCACTTCTGAGACATGTACTCTCAGCAACAGACATGGTGTCTGCATTCCTCAGACTTAGCATCTGCATTCTTTCTTTCTAAAAATGGAATAGCAGCATTCCTGTATTGCAGAGGGCTGCTGTGAGGCTGAATGCATTAAAAACTGAGAGATGCTCAAAGAGCACTGGGGACTAAATAAGGGTTTAAGATTGACAGATTGTGTGTAAGGTGTGTATGATAGAGCAGTGGATGAGAATTCATTTGTGAGCAATCCTTCATGGATATTTCATACAACACTAACTACTTAGAAGTCCAGCTCTGATCCCAGAGTACAGTGGCAGGTTAATGATTTGTGTGGCCATATTTTAAGTCACGTTTAGAACTCTAGTGGATAGGAACTAAGCGTGCATAAGAGTCACTGATTTTAGCTATAGTCAAATTAAACTACTACCTTATCAAAATTAAGACAAGACACTAAGACTAAAACATTTTACTTATTAAAACTATGCCTTCTTTCCAGACTGGAGAAGGTACACCTTGTGTAACTGCTGAGCATTTTGAAGCCAAATCTTGCATTTACACTAGATATTGCAAATAGGCAAATCCACCACTGCTATAAAAAGGGAAAGTCCCCAGTGCTCACAGCTCACAAGTGCTTTTGCCACTCTTGTTTTTGGTGCCTGCTCCAATCATTCAACACTTACTGAAAACAGGTAAGCAATAGAAGTGCAGGCATGAAAGGGTTAAACAGAAACAAAAATGCATCCAGACTGGGGGGAAAAGGCATTTATATTTCTGACTTTTCACACATTTCATGCTCATAGAATTTGAGAACACCTTCATTTTTTAAACTGCAAATTTGCAGATCATTAGCTGGTAATGTGCACCGCTGCCTTTGGGTCTTTTGAAAACAAAAATGAAAAATGATCTAATTAAGCCTGGTCTACTGGTTGCAGCACATACCAGAGATCCAAGTTTGATTACTGATTCCAGTGCTTGTGCTGGCAAGGTTTGGACCACAATACTGTGGTAGTGACATGCAGCAGCTGATGGGAGTAGGATTATTGAACAGTGTTTTAAAATTAAATTTTCTAATCAAACTCGGATATTTGAGTGGCACAACACAAAATGCTCTCCAGGCATTTAAAACAAGATCTTTCTTCAGAAAGATATAATACAATAAATAAGCATGAGATCTCTGGATTTTTTTAATGCAGAGACCATCCTGGGCATTTTAGAAATCACTGGGCATTGTTTATATATCATGCGTTCTATGTTTGTATGACACAGCTGTCTTGTGCTGTGTATAGCCCCATCTCCCTAAAATTCCAATTTCATCATTCATTCAGTTTAGCATTTATTTTTTTCCTCGGTTATTCATTTGTAGAATTTCATACTGTCTAAAAATCTACCATATTACGAAAAAATGGAGGCTTTGATGGAGAGCTTAGTAGAAAACTAGACAGCCAAGGTGACCTTTTGCTTTGTTTCTCTCTTTCCTGCTATTCATACCTGAATATATATGATAAGTTTGTGAACTCTTCTGCACATGCAACAAGTGCTAGAGTTTCAATACAGAAAAGCAGGTTCACAAAAATGCAGGACATCTGATCCTGCTCCTCCCCTGGGAAATGCAGGGTCTCAGCAGACAGAGTTTCTATCAACCCAGCAGACATCCCAGCAGTCTTGAGTGTCTAGTGATCATAAAAATTTAAATTTTCCCTGTCTCTCTGTGCCTCTCAGAAGCAGTAAAAGTCTAATTACTGCCTGCACTCTTCTATTGGCATGGAAAGGAGAACAAAACTGTCACTTGTATGCCAGAGAAAATTAATCCCAGTCCTATAAATTACAGGGATTTATTAGTGTTGTAAATGTGCTTCTTCCCCTCCAGTTTGACTGCTGTGTTCTTAGGGCCCTTCTTCTCTCTCCTACAATTGTCAGAGTGGGAGACAGGTTTCCTCTGACATGGACATTTGTTCTCAGAAGACTGAGATCCCTCCTCTCATCTGATCCTACCTACTAAAGCGTTTTCTGACAGCAACCACTCTCTGCTGAATTTCAGCAAACTGAGGAGTCTCTTTTAAGTCTGTCTAAGCAGAGAAGGACTCAACAAACCTGATGTTATTAGCATCTGTCTTGGCAATTATACAGCAATTTAGGAGAGCTATTATGGCCCGCTGGGTGAATAGCCCAAATTTCCAATGGTTTTCTAAAACATATTGTTAAAACAAGACAGAGTAACTTTTGCAATGGCTAATTCACTGTCACAGATCTTTGAGAATTCACAAAAATGTCCCTTGCAGTGTTCTGTCATGGACTCATGTAAAAATGTCCTGACTTCATAAAGCCAGGAGGATCTGAATTGCCATAATTAACCCCGAATAATGTGTGCTCTGATTTCAGCTGGGATAGAGTTAATTTTTGCACTCAGGATGAGAACAATGTTGATAACACAGTGATTTTCCAGTTGCTGCTGAGCAGGGCTTGCATTAAGTCAAAGAGTTTTCAGCTCCTCACCCCAGCAGCAAGAGGGCTGGGGGGCATGAGAGGTTAGGAGGGGACAGAGCCAGGACAGCTGAGCCCGACAGGCCAAAGGGATATTCCAGATATTCCACACCCCATGGCATCATGTTCAGCATGAGGGAAGCTGCCCAGGGTCAGTGCTCAGGAACTGCTGGGCACCAACCAGGGGTCCTGAGCAAGTGCTCTGTGCACCACGTTTGGCAAATTCTCATTTTTTTGTCACTATTATTGCTATTATTTAATTTCATTTCTGTCATATTAAACTGTCTTTATCTCAATTAATAATTTTACTTTTATATTTCTTTCCCCAGTTCTCTCCCCCATCCAGCTGGGGAGGAGTGAGTGACTGGCTCTGCTCTGTTTAGCTGCCTGCTGCATGAAACCACGACATGAGAGCTTTCAAAGGAGATTTTCAATTTATCAGAATCATCAAATCTTGCAAATTTTGGGCCAACTGGGCTTTCATTCATATGCTCAACATACAGATGCAGTAGAGGGTCATAAATCAGACATAAAATTGACATAAAATCTGCATTCAATTATAGGGTGAGAAGTTAAATGCTCATACTTGCCTCCTTCATCTTTTGTGGCAAGACTGCAGCTTTCTGTTTAACTAAAAAAATTGATGTTCTGTGCAATGAAAACTTCCTAATTAGGACCTTTCCATTTACAACTTAATTTTCATCTTAATATCTGGCCAACTTCCCCCTGCCACCCCAAACATTAACAGAGAAGGAAGCAGCAACTCTACCAGTCCTGTATGATAATTTATTTTACCCATTGACCATAAAACACACCAAGTATGCGTTTAAGATTCAGAATTCTGAAGCACATCTACTTGAAGGGATGAGACTGCTCAGGAAAAGAGCCCCTTGTTACCATTTTCATAGCCCTGAAAAAATATCAAATCTGCATAGCTTCATGATCAACAGACATAATTTATGAACAGAATAATATGCTTGACATTTCAAACTTTTGATTTTACTTGGTAATAGGGTTTTCTAAGGGTCAGCTCCAGCAGATCAGCATCTCTGTATTCTTGCAGAAAACAGAAGAGATCGTGTTCTTTTAGTTTTAGTTTAGCTCCACAGAGCTAATGCTGCCTCCCTTCCGGAGGGAGGTGGGGTAGCCTTTCATTTATTTCTATTTCCTCATGGCAGTATAAATGCAGAAGGGTTGGCATTTGGGGAAATTCAGTTGCTTAAGAGACACTTTTAAAGAATTTTCTGTATTTTTCCTTTTATAGACACAACATTTGATATGTTTATCGAACTGAGATCAGTCAGTGAAAAAAAAAAAGAAACATCTTTGTACTTGGTGAAATACATAGGGTTAGAAAACATGCAAAAAGGTGTACAGAGAAACTTTAAAAGAGTGTTAGTTTAAATAGTATGGACAAAATTCAGTCAAAAGGTGGGATGCAACATATCAAAAGTCCATTTCAAGAAAACAAAAACCCTCCTTTTTAAATTTTGTTACTGTTTTGTATCAAAACGTAGAACTTAACAACATTCTTTCTTTTAAAAAATTAAAAATATATATGTATAACAACAAGCAAGAAGACAAAACACATCAAAAATGGGAATTAAAAAAAAAAAAAACTCTTCAAAAGAAGACAAGAAGTCAAAAAAAGAGGGGAGAAAAAAGATTTTCAGGGATCCTTGTCATGCAAATCAGTTTGGCGGCAAAAAATACCTTCATCTTCAGCACCGTCATTATCACCTAAATCATCTGTCTGTTTCTTTGTAAGGGGACCTAGGATTAAGAACGGAGAAAATGGAGGAAAAAAGACAATTCAAGAATATACAAGACTGAGGAAAAAAACAGTGAATATTAAATTCCCACGGACGTTTCAAGAAAAACATTTGCAGGGAGGGAAATCTTAGTTTATACCAACCCATTTTTCATTAAGTTTTTGAAACATTACAGCAAAACCTTCCCTAGGGGGTATGGCTGTTAGAAACATCTAGCACAAGAATCAGAGAGTGTCCAGTGCTTTATTGTTTTTAAATGAAGAATCAAAGCTTGTTTACTAAAAGCATACCCCGCCATAAACTCTATTTATCCACTTGATTTAATTGCTTTTTTCCTGTTGCTGTTATTAGGAATAGCGGAGACAAGAACTGCCAAATTACCTCTTGCATTTGATGCACTAAGGTGGTTAATAAAGGTCTTGACAGTTGGTTAAAACAATCTTTTCTGTCACATGTTAATTTGCATTTCTAAATTCGACCATTTAAGCTCATGCTTTATAAAGATAAGCACGGCTTTAACCTTTTTTTTTGGTTTTTTGACACATTCATCACATCCTCTTTTAAATAGAACTGTAGATACCCTTGAAACCTTTGACTGCCTGCTGAGATATTTGTAAAGAAACATGAAAATCCATATATAAACCAGAAACAAGAGGGAAATCCCAGACCAACTGAAGACAATGACTTTTGCCATTGATTTCAATGGGGCCAGGGTTTCATGCAAAAAGGTTGTATTGAACTGAAATTTGAACTTGGGCAAGACATCCGGGTTCATAATTCCTTATCTCCATAAAAGAATGATTCTTTTCTGCCCAACATCTGTAATATTTACAAGTATTAATGAATTCATCGAATTTTGCAATGGGAAAAATGCCCACTCCTTCACTGAGGAATAAAAATACACACCAGAAGGAAAGTCAAAGGCCATTCTGAAAATATTTCCATGTCATATATTTTACACACTTACGCACAAACAAAAGACAGTTGGAACTCAGCATTATCTTTCCTTTTTTTTCAGAGCTCTCTCATTTCCATGACATTCTGTAATTTGCATGCGAAAAAGCAATCAGTACGAACACAGGACTAAGTAACAAAAAAAAGAAAAAGCCAGCCAAGCACGGAGTAGAAAACAAGAACTTCCTCATGCATAAAATAGCAATAGACAAAAACAACAACAAAAAAAGAGATGAACAGTGTGTGTTGATATTTGCAGTAGATGTAGGCAAGAGACATGCATTAAATCTAAGCACTGTGGAGTATTAAAACATTTCTATTTAAAAAGCTCTCTGTCCCTATTATTTTACAGTATATTAGTAATTCAGCATTAAACTTGTCATTTATAGGCAAAATACCATGTATTTAAGTGATGCATTTCTAAAAAAAATCATATAATGTTTTTACCAGGCGCATGGATTTAAGAAACAGAAAAAAAACCATGAAGTACCATGAGACTTTAACTGTGAATGTAGGAACTGGACCATAATATTGAAAACCAAAGCTCAATACCTTAATTCCTGCATCAGTCAGGAGTACAGTTTTTAACTCATTCTAAATACAGAACACTATACATCATAAATAAAGCACAAGCAATTTCATAGCCACGCCTGCAACAATCACTTTGTTTAGTAGAAAGCCTTGGTGATGGAAGTTTTTCCTGCTACAAGGCCTGGATATAACCTCTGCAATATTTGGTATCTGGTTAATGTTCCTGATCCACACGCACACATTCAAACCTCTCTCTGCCCAGCATTTTCATACCATAACAACTTTATTTCTAAAAGAATAAAATTAGAAAAATGAAAAGTCTATGCAAAGTATGACAATAATTTCATGATGGGTTTTCAGCCCAGAGAACAGGAAGAGTGAATTTAAGAATTTTAAGTGCTGTGTACTTAAGAATGGAGACCCAGACACAGGCAAGAATATATATATTTCTATATACACCCACACATTCTTAGTGGCTTCTTATATTTGAAATTTTAGAAGTCACCAGAAAGGAACAAAGTAGCATCTGGAAAGGCAAACAATGCACATTTCTGCAAATAACTTGCATAGAGTTGGAAATTTATTTTCTAGCTGAGACCAAGACAATGTGTGTTACATTTTTTTAATAGCTGGCCTTTGGGAGGTATTTTGTGTAGATCATGATTCCAGATCTCAACTTCAATTACAAAGTGCATCAACCATCTCAATGTAAATGTCTGATCTCATACTATTTCTGATTTTACAATATGGCCAACCATAAATGGGGTTAGCTTTAAAAATAACCTGGACAATTTTCATGATTATACAGTTCTGAGGTTCTCTAAAAACATTTTAAAAGAAATTAGACCCTCTTCCTTATAATCATAGAATTGTTTAGGTCGGAAAAGACCCTTAAGATCTTGTCCAGCCATTAACCCAGCACAGCCAAGTCGACGACTAAGCCATGTCCCCAGGAGCCACACTCACACATCCTTTAAATCCCTCCAGGGATGGTGACTCAACCACTTCCCTGGGCAGCCTGTTCCAGTGCTTGACAACTCCTTTTTGCAAAGGGGCTGACCTATTTTTAAGCTGTCATAAATTAAACATGGTCTTTAATATAGCTATAGATCTGTTTCAAAATGCAAGAGCTGTGCTTGCCACGTCCCCCAAGCAGGGGACTCATCCCTGTGGAGAGACACGTGGCAGAGCCACCAGGCGCCACTCAGGGGGCTAAGAAAGAGATATTATTTCTCCCACAAGTTCACTCCAGTTTGCAAATATAAGGGACAACATTCATTACATCTTCAGACAGATTTTCTGCTTCCTGGAATTATAATACTCTAAGAAACCAAAGCAGAGTTTGGCCTTCGTGTAGCAGGCATGAAACTCCTTATCATTTATCTAAACATACAGGGGTGCTGTGAAACTTAATTAGTGTTTTTTAATTGCTGGGCAACCCCAAAAAGAAGTATCAGCTCAAGACCTATTGTCTAAAAGGGCAACATGAAGGGGTTCAGCCTGGAGTGCTCTGAGAGGAAGCAGAGCTCTGTTATGATCTGTGCTGCCTGTTCCACATACAGACACTTTCTGAAGTAATGAAAATAGTATTAAGAGGAGCTCTGGATTAGAATTCCACCCCTTTCAGCAATAACTCTCATTCTAAAATCAGTAAGAAATGGCTTTTTGTTCTGATTCTCCAGATAACTGATTATTCTGACTAACAGCCTCGCTGTGTCTGTATGATCATAAAGAAAGATTGATGTTTTGAGTCCTCACACAGGAAAACACGCTGAAATCACAAGCAGATAAACAGAATAAAATCTTATGGCAAGAACCTACAAAATGTAGCAGCGATAGCCTTTTTAAGTAAAAATAAATCAGAACTAAAATTGCTTAGTAGGTGTATAATTTTCAGATATTTTCTGCAGTTTTCAATTAATATTCTACAGATAGTTTATGATTTTGTGAATTAAACGTATCCCTCAACTAGGTTTATTTCTTTAGCACTGACTGTTTATTCAATATATGAGTTTTTAGGGTTCTTCCATCATTTTAATATTCTTCTCAGGTAGCAGAAACTAATTTTAAGAATATTGACACTAAGACATAATGGACTATGAGCCAATGAAACAAAAAAGAATATTTTACAGAATTATGATTGCCAGAACTTTTGTCCCCAGTTACTTTTCACTGTTGTTCTACTGCAACCTTCCCTTCACCTTTTCTGAAGGCCCAATTAATCTTACTTTTTGAGCATTTCACTCAAAATGGGCATCCAGTATAAAAATGATTTTACTATGTTTAAGACACAAGCCTTCAAACAGATAACACTGCCTGTGCCAGCCTAAATTCCAGCTAAAGTTTATTTTATAAATATTAAATATCAACAAAGTACTCAGGTACCATAACTAATGGGGGAAAAAGAAGATACTAAAGCCTCTAAAATGCTGATGCAAAGACGATTTACTTATCAAAAGGCTCTCTAAGGTTTAGTCTCATTTAGTCTCATGTTGGTGCATACCCATAACTCTCATTAATGCTAATGGGAAATTAGACCCCTAAGTCACTTTAAAAAGGGGGAAAAGTGATTACTGCAATTTATGTTTCCTAAAGGCAAGG
Organism: Origma solitaria; assembly: GCA_013397895.1. Lineage (NCBI taxonomy): Eukaryota > Metazoa > Chordata > Aves > Passeriformes > Acanthizidae > Origma > Origma solitaria. The sequence goes on from VZRL01001799.1 coordinate 843,301, forward strand.
AACAGTCTTGCTACAAAAGCTAAAGAAATGCGGTGTGCAGGAGGCACTCCTAACGAAGCCTATCCGCATTTAATTTAAAAATAGTTCTTACATTATTTAAATTATTATTCAAATATTTATTCTATTTGTATTGCAATCAATGCACAGAAGCTGACATGATGCATTTTTAGGTCCTGATAGTGACTACTGTGTGCTCGCAGATGCCTTTCCTTTGCTCAAAATCAGAGAAATAACACACCTCCTGTCCAGTTAGCTAAAGAGTAATTATGCACTCAGAAATAATTAAATCCAGTCATATTAATTCTGGTTTTTATCATTCCCTTTGATGAAGGACTAAGGTACTTTAGCTCCCAAATACATTAAAGCTGATTATAAATTCTCTCTTTATGGGCTTGATTCGGCAGAAATTATCCGTGGCCTTTTGGACCGCAGGAGTGTGGGAGGCACAGAAGCTCAGGATGTCGTGAGCTCTTTGGCCTGGGAAAGCTATTCATCATCAAATAGAGTCATGCTGCAAGTTGACACCATTTTGTAAAACAACAGTGCAAATCCTCTAAACTTAATAAATCAGTGCTCATGTATACAGCCATTGGTCAGGCCAAAATGTTCTCCTTTGGTAATGAGAAAAGTGGGGAAGGAAAAAAGGACCTTTTACGTTAGGTTAAATAGGCTCCATGGATCCAGCAATTCAGAAATCACCACAGTAGTAATTATTCTTTGAGGTAAGGTGTCTGCTTGATGAAAAGGGGAAGAGATGAGGCTGAGGCCGACTGCTGAAATGATAGTTGAGGGAAAATTCACCAAATGGGTTATGATACTACATATTTATCTTTAAACTTTTCTAAGTGCCTCCAACCAGCTATTACTTACTATTTCTTCTTCATTAGCCTATTTCTTAATTAAGCATTGAAAATCAGTGAATTGAAATTACCTCACCTTTTTAGGCCCTATCCTCGGTTTCAAATATAAAGTAATCAATTCTTTGTTTTTTCTACCATCATTTTTGTGCAACAGATTCTCCAGCTAAAAAAAACCCCTGTGTTGAATTATCACAGTCTAGCAGACGTTAGCTGAGACACAATAACATGTTGTACCTATCTCCTGTTTTTAATTTAAAAGAAATTAATGAAGGGTTGTAATCAACAATCTTCACACCTCAACATTTTCTGTCAAGAAAAATCAAATCCTTGTATGTTGAGATTAAAATATAACTCTATATATGCATATATATAAATGTAATGACAAAATGGAAAGTTACAACACAATAGTTATCTGATGAATAATTTCATAAAATCATCTTCTTTCATTTGAAAATTAGAAAGCTCTCAACAAAAATAAAAGAACTAGGATTCCTTACAGAAGATAAATTTGGAAGGTGCAAAAGGCAGCTGGGTCTAAGAAACACTTAATTGAAAAAGAATCTCTCCTTCTACTCTCATACTTTGCTGCAACAGACAAAACAATCTTTTCATTTCTTTCTTATTTCCCTTTTTACTGTTCTGATTTCACCACACACTCACTCCTTTCCTTGTTATTCACACACATCCCCACTCATTAAACTCCTTTTATTACCATATTGCACTTATTTGTAATATTCATACTTATCAGCAGGGCAAAGCCCTGGCCGACTTTGCTTTTTGATGGCAACATTTGCATTCATGTTTTAACAACAAATGATGGCACAAACCTCAGTAGTTTCACATCTCACTACCTGATTTGTGATGACAATCAAGCTCTGTAATTAGAGCTGCAAGTAACTCAAATTTGCATCTGCAAGTGAGTGACAGGTACAAATTGAACCCACAAAAGGGTTGCCAACTTTCTTTGAAAATTTACATGTATAAATGCTTTGTCACTAAAGGAGCTATTCTGACACTTCAAGACTAACTCCTGCTGTGCCTTTTATAACAGCATATTGCTCAAGTGTCACACAGAAAGAATATCTAATCCCAAACCTTTTTATTCACAAGATTAATCACACTGGCTGGATCTTGATTTCCCTTAAATCTGAAGGAGTTTCATTACTGCACACTAGATATGTGTGAATTTAAATAAGATTAGAATCTGGGAATGTCGGGAGAGTTTCACTCTTTTGCTTCCCATTTTAGACGCAGCTCGAAATTCTGTGTATTCTCAGGCACAGGCACTTTATGCTCACATGTCCTGTGAATGGGCCCTTGTTAAATCCCATTCCCTCTGAAACTGGTCACTCTGTAAATCCAATTCCACCTCTAGGGGTTTTTGGTTCCACGACATGGCTTTTCTGGAGCCATGTAGCATCACTGGGAAAGCAGGCAGGGTAAGGGCAGGAGGGTGGGTGAGAGGGGCCCATTCACACAGGAGACAAATCCAGCCCTGAAGATATCCTGGGTGAGCTGCCTGCCAATCCTGATGGGTGTGGGATGAACTCAGCTCATGGACACGGTGGATGTAGGACAAGGAAGAAACTATTCTGTGGAAGAGACAAGAAGCTGGGAATTATTCAACACATCCTAACTTCTAAGACACTCTGATTTTGGTTCTAGCCAATGAAAAAAAATATGCTGGAGAGGGGAAAGAGGAATGACATTTATTCACTTATTTTCTTTCCGGTGGAAGTAAGGGATGGAAGAGACACTCAGGATAAAGGAGTGGGTGTCCCACCCATCGGAACTACGCATGGGAAAAAGAAGGTTTCAAATGGACCAAGGCTCTGCTGGCCAAGGTTGGCACAGAGAAACAAAGCCCTTGCCTTTAGTCAGGAATGTTACAGCTGGAGTGCTCCAGAGGGGAGGGAAGGGCAGGTAAAAGACATGAAAAATGGAAGTTGTAAGCTGTTACACCAACATTAACATCAGCATTTCCGACTGCAGTGCCACCTCACGTGCTTATGTCACAAGTTCATGCAGCTTCCACCATTTTATTTGCATTAATAATTCATGTCGTTCCACAGGCTCTGATATTCCAGGGTGACACACTGCTGTAAGGAATTGAATGCAGCTTTACATGGCTGGGCCACCACGTGAGCTTTGGGATCATGAATCAGTTCTCTCTCTGCAGGTAATGACCACAATCCAGATCCTAATGAAGACTTATGGACATGCTTAACTTTAAGCCTCTGAGTAAGTTCTCTGAAGTCAACAGGCTAAATCCAGTAATATTAAGATAGATTCACTACCATTAACAGAACTGCTCTATTTGCATCTGGGCCAGGAGGTCAACTCTGGAGTAAAAGATAAACAGACATGAGCATCCCAAATTTCCAACTTCCCTCAGTTATTCTGTAGATAAATCTAATCAAGAAATAGAATTTCAATCTCTTGAACATACTACCAAAGCTCTGCAATGAAATTAAACTTTCTTTTCATAAATGCATTGCTTCTTAGTCTGTATGCATACAAATAAAACTCTGCATTCCTTTCCACAGGTCTCATAATCAAATTGCTTCCTAATTTTAAAGAAGATACAAACTTGTTTTAGACCACAAGCTCATAAAAATTGATCATATTTAGCTCATGCGATAGAACTAAAGATTTGTAATTTTAAGATCCACATTTCAGTTCCCAAAGGAAGATTTACAATCTCCATTAACATATCCACATTAATCTTCACTTTCCCTTGAAGATCTCTCTAGCATTGTTGTAATAACAGTGCAAGTAAGGATGGAGTGAGAGCATCCTTTATATAAGGATGTACAAAGATACAGCTGAAAAACCCACCATCAATTCAGGTGAACTGGTAAGGTTTGTTGTATTTTTTTTTTGCTGCTTTTTTGGGTTATTTTGATTCAAACAGGTAGGGTGGGTTATCTACAGCAAAAAAATACTTTATGAAAAAGCATTCTCTGCTACCTCTTGACTTACATACAAAAATAGCAGAAGAACAATAAATATTATTTCACTTTTTATTTCATTGTTGCCTTCTGTTCTCAGCCCAAAACAACAACTGGATAAATAAACTCCTTAATTTTGCCCCCGAATCTCTCTCTCTGGAAAGAAAAGGTCCCAGAACAGCAGTCTGGACAGGTGAGATCACTTTGGGAATCCTGCACAAGTAATTTCCTTTGCTAGGGACAGCCCCAGCTGCTGGAAAAACCTTCTTCCTAACTAATTGTGCTAACTGCAGGGGCTGGTGTACAGCAGCTATATGGGTTTGTTTATGGCACAGCTGAGCATACAGTCCAGCTCTCTCAAGGCCCAGTTTCACAGCCCAAATAGCAGAGCAAAATTGGTCTTCATGTAACCATGTAATTGAACATTGCAGAGAAAATGAAGTTAATTGTGCATAATATTTTCATATAGAGTTTGGAATGAAAGAAGTTCTCCCACCCCTCTTCCCAAAGCACTTCATGTCATCTGGTTTCAAGGCACATGCTTGGAGCTCTCTGTAATTCACTGCAACCTGTGCACTATTCTACCGTCTAGAAACCCACACTCCTGCAACCACAGACATCATGAATGGTTTGCAAGTCTCATTTTCTCAATTTTCTGAGTGAGTCACTATCAGTAAAACTCAACTCCAGCTACCTCACAGAGCTGAATTTCTTCAAAAATTGGCAAAGGAGAGGAGAAGGTTTTGTGCTGAACAGCTGGCTGCAATCCAACCATGTCCTCACAAACACTCAGCAGACACAGGGGCAGAGAGTTTAGAGGTAAAGCTGTCATTGATCACCTTCCCAATGCCCTTGTGCTATGTCTGAATCACTGCATTTCTTGCCACATTTCAAGTAGCATAAAGAAAATCTGATTCTACAGTGAGAAGCCGAGGTGGAGGTTGTGTACTCTGAGTCATTCCCAGCAGGTTAAACCAGGCAGGACTGCACCCTCCCATTATTAAATGTCAAAGCTTGTCTCCAGCATTGGCCAGAACTTCCCAATCCAATGCTGATGTTGGTACCTAAGGGCTGTTCCTTGCTGGTCTCCTGTGGCCTCAAGGGCAGAAATAGCGCTCCTGATGTTTTCCATCTCTCTGCATATACAGCCACGTTTAAATGCTTTGAAAAGCATTCACCCAACACAGCTTCTTCCTGAAAGGTGGAGGTGGATGATTTCCTTGTAGTTATATATGGCCACAAAAATATATTTGTACACAGCTAGACAAGCAGGCTCTCTGATGTGCCTTTTAACACAGAGATTTCTTCTTACACTTGTGCAGCTCTGAGCATTACTGAGATAGAAAAAATTAAAGAAATTAATACTGATACTAATAACCTGGCATTCAGAACTATAGTCTTTCCATTAACTTGGATCTTAGAAAGAATAAAGATACTTCAAGCCAAATGTTTCTCTGCTATTTGAAGCTTTCAAAGCATCCTTTAAGACCATTTAATTTGGGCTGTGGTCACCAGCTTTTAGAAACAATTATATCTGCTCTCATTACCACACCTTTTGACAGAATCAAAGTGCATAGCTCTGAGAAATGGCAATGGCAGAGCTGAGGGGACAGCATTTATGTAAAAGGCTGTCAGAAGGAAAGTGCCTGGCCTCACTTATCTTCTCGTATTTACATAATGTATTTTTAGAAGACCATAATTTTAGGCAGGAAATCTCAAAACACCTCAGCAATGGAGCAGTCACAAAACCAGAACAGCACAGCCAGCACTTGAAGATTAGTGGGATCAAATACTTGTCATAAGAGAAATCACTTTCATTTTGACATGTTTTCAGTGTTAGCGCGGTACCTGTTTTGAAAGTACGGTTGACTTGCTCTGCGTGTTATATTAAGGATTCCCAAAAGAATAGAAAAAAATCCTTATAGTGAATGGAGCATGAAAGGAAATCAGCACATCACTTCTGATCTAGCAGAACTCCCAGACAGGCAGCGATACTTGGGACCACATATTTACACAGTCACTGTCGACTCCTATATGGACAGAAGGCTCGAAACCCTCTGGCAGAAACTTTCCCTTCATGCTTCCTGTTTAATAATTGAGTGTCTTAAGACAGAAGCTGGTGAATAGAAAATGATCATCAAAATAAAACAGATCTAAAAAATGTCAAGTCTAGAACTACAATATATTATTTACAAAAAGCATAGCAAATTTAAGAGCAAAATGTCAGAGTAGCCCTTGCTTCCATTTTCACAACAGCCACTTAGGTGAGAGTTGACAGGTTTGGGACAATGTGACATTTCTAATTCTTTATCTGCTGACAATAACCCTGCTCTCTGGGGGAAAGCAACAAAATGCAGAGCAGATAAAGGCATAACATTTCTCAGCATTGGACAAAAGGTACTCTCACTTCTACTTTTATTTTTTTTCCTCCTCAGAACTCAGCTTGCTTAGGATCACAGCATGGGCACAGTTACCAGGGGTTCTAATGCTGGCTAGTGGGGTAAAACATACTTTCTTTTCCCTAATAAATATTGATAAATTAAACAAACATTATGCACTACTAAATTATAATGATGGTCCAAGGTTTCATTCATGGGTACTTTTTGCAACAAAATCAGTAACTAAATTAAACAGGGCATTTTGCAAGGACTACACACACAGCAGTTACTTTAGAACCACTTTTTAGTGATAATTGTTAAGTTTGGTTCATTTAAGAACAGCCCCTGGTATCTTCTGTTTACAAAGTAAAAAAAAAAATCTATAAGGAATATTTTTGAGACTATACGAGCAAACATGATCCTTTCCCAAGTCAAACAAAGACAGCGAAAAAAATATCTCAATATCCAAGCTCCATCCTGCTGAGCACAATGAACGCCTACAGCAAGTACAGCAAACTACAGGCACCAGGACTCTACTTCAGACTATCAGACGACCAAAACCACTGAGGGCAGTGAAGATTATTCCTGTAGCAGACAGTGAATGGCCTGCTCCTATGGGGCAGCAAAGATTGTCTGTACTGTTGGCTCCACAAGCAAAAGCAATCTTGGTTCTCATTTTAACTTCCACAGGAGTAATGAATAGTTTCCATAGTAGGAGGCAGAATTTAAAATTTACCGTTTTCCTGTACGATTAGTTAGTTTGTTAGCATCGTGGAGTCAATAATGTTTGGCAGTGCTAGACAGATTCATTCCAGCTCTTTAGCTAAGGGATTATTAACTGAACTGTAAATGCAGGGTATTTAATGTAGACAAATGGGAACAATCCAATTAACTTCAATTGTTTCTGAGAGCTTTTAACTCATGCCTTCAGAGATACACATGCACTGAGTGTATATTAACATTGTGATTTAAATGTAGGAGAAAGTTTTAGAAATGTATGTGGGCACAGATGACTTCTACATTTTTTGCTAAAGTGAGAGTTAGAAAATAATTCCCTTTCTCCTGGGATTTTCTGTGCACAGTTTGAGTATATCTGCTGGAGGAAGACTAGATGCAGGCAGAATATTTGAAAGCAAAAGAAAAGGATATATTTTACTGATATCAGCTCCCCAAAAAGAAATTTAAAACTGTGTTTACTTGTCTTTTATTGGTGAAACCTGGTTTCCTGGAAAACACACCAGCTAGCATTACAGATCAATAATATTCTGTAAGTCTTTTTGTGTTAAAAGGTTCATAGAATTGACGAACAGAGTTTTGTCTACTTCTACATAGTTAGTAGAAATGGACAATACACACATGAACTGGCCCATTTAACAGAAGAAATTTAATAGTTTTATATTGGTAGAAAGTGTTAGAAAGTAGAGTTGATCTGCATTTCAGTGTAAAGCAATAAACCAACTTTGCAATTTGGATTGCTTGAAAATTTAAAGTGTTTTTATATAAAGTCATGATTCACTGTGGGTTTGGACAGTGTCTTATTCTGGAGCTGAATCCACTACCTGCTCCCAGAAATGAGAACCAGACAGACACGGCTGGTGTGGAGTGCACATCCCTCACGTGAAACACTGCTTTGTTTCATTTCCTGCCACAATCAATTCTCCAGTTTTATAAGACTAGTTAGTTCATTGTTAATTTTTCTGTAGAGTTCATTTCGTGCAGACAGGAAGAACTGAATATAAACTCTCATTAAAGTGAGTGCACTGTGGAGCATTACACCTATACAATAGTCTGATATTCTATTGTCTTGAGCAATCAGTGCACGTCATTGAAAGCACAGATGGGTGATTCAAACCAGTGTGTGTCATATGCAAAATTCACAGAACATTTAAAGTCTTCCAGCTAGTTGCATCTGCCTTATCTATTATGTCAAATATTAAACGGCAGAGTCTATTTTGGGTTTCAAGCTTGAAATAAAGATCCTCCCCACCCACCATCCTTCAAAGGAAAAACTACGTTACCTGTGAAGGGAAAACAAAATACCTAGAAACCTACATCACTTTGGTAGCAAGAGGTTACATTTACATCTGTCCTGTTATATCCATTTGCTCAGGCCAAAACAACCTGTCACTTTATATCCCCCTAATGAAATTTCTTGCTTGAAAAATGTTCCAATTTCATTTTGCTAAAAATTTTCCCCAAAGTTTCATTTCAACTTTGAATTTTAATTTTCTTAAGAAGAAAATGATATATTTAATGGACCACAGCTGTCTGGAAAGTACATATTTGATAAGCATACAGTACTAATTTGGAAAATGAGTATGATTTACTTGATGAGTCACAATGAATGTCTGTAAATATGTATCCAAGTTTTTTACTAGACTAGTCTTGCAAGCTGTATGACATAGAAATCATTCTTAAAGCACATAAATATCTTTTCTCCTAATGTCCAACCTGATTAGACAGCGAACACAGACTGCTTTAATCACTACCTGGTAGGACGAGTCTCTCAGGTTTCCCTCTAAAATTATTTTGGGGAAAATTGTGCAGAATAATTCTAGTAGAATCAAAAACATTTGGATTTCCTTGCTTTCAGTGCAAGGAAGGAAAAGAACGACACTTTTCATCAAGTCATCCTCCACGTAACAAAGACATTTGAATAATTATCCCAGAGCTTGCCAGAAATACAATGTTTCAAACTCAAATCTGAAAACATATCTATTGATAGCATTAATTTAAGATAATCAGGTGACTAATTGGGTGACTAATAGTGCTAACGAAGAGAAAAAGAAGGTTGAGATTGTAATCAGAGGAAAATCTCAGCTCCTAAAAATGTGCGAGGCAGAACACTGAACATTATGCCATAATGATCACATACTTGCTTATTTGCTAATATAAAAGTCTGAAGTGTTGAAAATTAAGAGAAAGTATGTTTTATTACCATAATAACCCATCAAGCTGTTTTGAATCTGTTGATTTTTTCCCTTCAATTTATAAAGAAAACAAACTTTTCAAAACAGTACAACTCAGGCTCAAAGGAGGCATTTCTTTGAGCAGTTTCTCATAGAAAGTAGAATAAGGAAATGAAAATCACCTCATGTACCTCAGGCAGGTTGTACAGATGGGAAATCAAGGCTACAGTAATAGTGTGGCAAAACATTTAAGAGAGAAGCATTTGAGCAACTTTAAATACACAAGTAACTCCTGTGAGCATCATTGGCTTCATCCTGCTTACATGAACAGGATCTTCTGCAGACACAATTCAGAGAAGTCTTAAAACATACTTTGACGAAAAGGATAGAAAGAAAAAATCTTCTGTTGATAGTTACCAGCTGATTCCTTTTAATTATTTTACCAATGCTGGTGCTTTTCAGTCACATTAATAATTATACATTATGGTGCCTAAAGCTCCATAAAGCTTCTAAAAATGAATGTAAAGTTGTAAAATTATACCTTAACCACAATTTTTTTTATTAAATTCTTTGCAGAAGCAGAGATTAAGCCACTGCATAGCAGCAGAAGGCTAGGCAATCTAGAAAAAAAATTGCAAAAGAGCTAATTAAACCTTAGGACACACTATCAAATGCAAGTTAATATTTTAAAGTATATAAAGTCATTTCTCCTTTCTTCTTTCTTTGGTCTGATAGCACAGTAATCTCTTCCAGTGTGCAACCTCATGAGAATAAAATCACCATCACTTTTACCATATCAAAAATTCCCACACCTACTAATGCCTAAGCTAGTCAAAGGTTAATTAGCATCTGTGAAAGGGAAACTGCAGTTACTCCAGAAACTTTTTAAATATGTTCTTTAAAAATAAAAGGCATAAAAATCACATTCAGATGAGTTTTAGAAATGTGCTACAAGACTGTTTACTTGTTACTAACAATGATTGACGCAGTCAAGAAGAATCAGAGGAATTTTGTGTCTAGTGTTAAATCTGACAGTCAGTGAGACAAGGAGCCCTTGCATTGGAACCCTGGAGTTGCATTTACAACTCCAGATCCGTTTTAGTAATCCATGACTCCCTGATTATGTAAAATGCCCCCAAACAAATATAAATACAGCCTTTTCTAAAAATGAAAAAGGCAGGAAGCCAGGACAAGGCCACATTACAAAAGCAAGTTGAGTTATGCCCTACTTTACAAGGCTAAGTGGAAATCACGTGGCTCATAAGCCTTTGGTAGCCTTTTGTAAAAGGATGAATTTCTGTTTTGCTGTGTTTTCTGAAACACACCCCACAATCCTAGGTCAATATTTTGCTATTAAAAATAAGTAGTTCACACAGCACTCAGATGTCTGAGATCATTTCAGAAATATCACAGGCACTTAAACATATTATTAAAAGCTATTTTTCAGAAGCTGTTGCAGCATTTTATTTTTGGAAGAGTTAAAGGATAAAAGCAACTTTAGATGTAGGTTTCCTTTGGCTTTGGAGGATGAAAGGGATTAACAGAGGTCACAAGAGGAGGATGGAAGAAGAAATGGAAATAAGAGTACTACTGGATGTAGCTTATCCTTTCCCTAGGCAGTGGTTAGAGGTGTCTACAAGAGGAAAAGGGATTGACTCCTTGCTGCATGTTCCCAACAGTTATTCCAGCAGGAGGATGAGTACGGTCAAAATGGGATTTTCCTATTCTCTTTGTTGAGAGTAAGACTAAGGCTGGATGTCCTTTAGACAGAATTTGGTTCAGTGTAAAACTCTTAGCTCCTCCAGGCTAAGAGTTACTGGAGCAGCTGGGCAGGACTCTACATGCTCCTTGTTTTATTAGAGGATTTGGAATAAAGCTGAGAAATGTATATCGTGCAGTTACGCGCCGTTCCTTTGGAAAGAGCATCTATTAAAAAGAAGATTGCCCACATTCCTCGAGATTTCTGCACTGAAACCTGAACTGGATATACAACAATTCAAATTACTATGGACAAAGTGATTCTGTGGTTCTACAAGAAGTAAAGCAAAAGCGAAGCAAACCAAGGAATTCACTGCCCACTTCCCATGGGCAGGCAGATGTTCTGCCATCTTCAGGAAATCCCAGCTCTGCCATGTGCAACGGTGACTTGGAAAGACAAATAAAATCCTGTTCCAAGGAACATCACCCATAAAGCCCCACTGGATTGGAAAATCCTGCACTTCTCCCACAGATTTTTGTACAAATAATGGCAGGAAGTGCACTGCTCTTCTGCAGCAAAGGCAAAAGAGAAAATTCCACATTTAGCAAGAAGAGACCCCATTACCCCATGAATATTTGACAGACTTTGTAAACAGTGAACACAACATTGCAATAAACAAATTTATTTTTTAAATTCTGCATTTAACTCCATTTGGAATTGAAAGCCTTTTCCTAAAAATATTGAGCTATGCCCTTTGCAAGTCATTATTTTGAATTTTGCATTTTGAATTACAAAGTCATCAAAAATGATGCTGTTACTAAAGCCCTGTTATTAAGTCTATGCACAATATCAAAAAGAAAAAAAAAAGCCTATATGAATTTCAAAAACCAGTACAGTGCCACGCATTTTCTAGGAGGTTAGGAAATCTAACATTACCTGGCAGGCCCCTGGGCCTGATAAGAACATATGAAGCACTGCTGGGAGTAATGTGGCTGTTTCTGACTATCAGATTATAGACAGCACAATGCAAAGATTCAAAGTGTGGAACAGATGGCACCAGAAATGAGTAAAGTTCTGTGAATGCAAGACGTGATACAACGGTGCTAAAATTAATTTCTAGAGTTCAGAAAACAGGAAACTGAACAGATAAGTAACAGAAATGAGAAAATAAACATGTATGCCAGTAAACTGCTTGAGATTACACAGAACACACTGGCACCACATGAAGTGGAAGAGCAGGAGGGAAATATACCTAAATACTGAGCCTAGGCTTAACACAAGGTGACTTAGGCATAATTCTCCCTGTGTGGTCAGAAACAGAAGCTTTGGGCAGCATTTAAAGGCTGAGCAGGGGGAAATAAAGTCAAAGATTCAACTCCTGTGCAAATTTAACTCTAAATGCAATCTATGGGGTTATATAGACTCAGGGACTTCTGAGATCTGAGCTAGAACCAATTGGAGGAATTTTCAGAGGCACAAAAGTGAGTTGAGCACTCTTGTTTTCCCTGCCTTTTGAGCCTCAGCTCTTTCTGGCTTCAACATTTCTTGTATTTATTGCTGTTCTTACAGCACTCATGTGTACTTGAGTATATCTTATAAACGAATGACTTTACAGCACAACTCACCTGTGAGGTACAAATGTTTTTGCATTTCCATCTGGAGAATGGAAAACAGGTGAGTGATGAAATGGTTTGCTTGAGGCCACATAAGAGTGTGGCAGAAGTGGTTTAAAAATTTCTCACGTCACTGTGCATTCCTCTTCACCAAGCCTGCACACACCTTGAGCACTGAATAGTGAGATCATTATAGCCACCATCTGTGTGATTTTCAAAGAAACCCCAGACCTTAAGAAGGTTAATGATATGCTGTTTATTTCTACACTATTTTGCAATGACTCAGGTCATCAGTGATCAGTTTTTAATAGTTTTGATGCTGGGAAAAGTGTTCAGCATCCTTTTGTTTTCTCTACCTTCCTGCATCAAAATATTAAGGCAGTGTTATCACACAGTATATTTTTTTTTTTTCTTATTCTTGATTTTGCTAAGCCCTTTCTTCCAAGAAACACCAATGAATACATTTCTTTTCAGTCATTTATGCTAAGCTTTAACATTTTCTGCATCTTTTGGTGACGTTGGGAGAAGTAACTTCATGATTAACCACGAAATACAAGACAGACCTCAGGAAGAAACAATAGTCTAAATGCTTTCTTACAAAGCCTCATAATTAAGCCTCTTTATTATAAAAATTCTCAGAGCAAGCTAAGTTTTTTACATTCACTGGAAGTGGATGCCCTTTATCTTTTTCTCTGCTGCTAATTGCTTTCTTCATCTGCATGGCTTAAATTCTATGATTCTTTTGACAACAGAAACACTCCAAGTTTCTTTTTCCACTTCCTAAATGGAAAACTGTGAACACTTTGGAAAGGTAAACATTCAAATCCTACTTATAGTGTTCCGTCTCCCTTCAGACAACCTAACAGTGCTTTCCCACTTGGTTTTAGTCACAGATTCTCAGCCCAGACTCACGTCACTCTGCATTAATAGACGCAGTCATTGCACAGCACTGCACAGGTAACATCTGCTCTGTGCATTGGGCAAGCAGAGCTCTGCTCCTCCCTGAGCAACCCGGGCTGCTACAAGGTCACCTTCAAGGTCCCAACCCCAAAAAATTAAAGATTCTGACAAAATACAGCCACATCCTGCTTAGAACTGCAGATTGTTTGGCCGAGAGAAAGCACAGAATGATTCTGTCATGGATGCGCCTTCCCCTGGGGACAGTGTCGTGCGCGTGTGGTCTCACAGATCAGTTCTAGAGTTTCATTTTGAGAAACCTGTGGAGGACCTGTTCCACACTGCTAGAAAGCATATCTTAACCTTAATATGTCTGCTAAACTCACAATAAAATTCTCTGTGGAAAACAGAGCTGAGCAAAGCTAGACCTGCACCTGTATCTAAATGCGAACGTGGTACAGGTGATACTGCAAAAGGGACACTTCCCTCTCAGTCAGACCTGCCCTCAGCCTCCCACACTTTGGTCCTGGAAAATCCCTCTGTGAGCACTCACATGCTTTTGGCAATGCCGAGGAAAAGAGAGCATTTGGGGTTTTTTTCCTGGTAACGCTGAAATATGTTTTACAGTGCTTGCTGAGAAAAAGTTACTGTGGTGTTTTTGATTCTCTACACGCCATCGCAGTGGAAAGAAAAATAAAGAAAAACCTCCAGCTTTTCTGACCACTATGTGGAAAAAGGGATGCATGCAAAAAAATCAATGAATACATCCCCTTTCTTTCCCATGTCCTGTAAAGGCAAGACAAACCTCTGCTATAGGGTCTAATAATGAACTGAGATAATAATTTCAAATACTACATTCTTCCTTCTTCCTTCTCTTTCCACTTGAAACTTTCCAAATGTCTGTCAGTGTCTTTACAACCATTTTAAATTTTAAAGCATTTTAATGCTTCTCTATTTCCCTTCAATTCCATTTTACTACATCAATAGAATATTCTTTTACCTATATTTTCATGTCTTGCTCCCACATCAATCCAAATCTCACCACACTTATGATTCTGGTTCTGTATTTTGTAATTTCCTGACCCCTTTTGGGGAATCTCAGTGGCTAATCTTTGTGCGCTGCGTTCTCTTTTGAAGTCCCTTCCTAAGCAGTGTTACACTACCCTTGCCAGGGTACATGAGAGTATTGTTTGCTCAGTTGTCTGAAAGGGTAAGCAAAAACAGATAAGAAAAGGAATCAAGATATTGGGAATTAAATCCAGGTCTTTATCATTACAGTTCAGAACACTTTATCCTGGCAATTGACGATTAACTTTCAATTCATCATTATAGTTGGTAAATCATCTTCAAACAAAAGTTCCCTGTGGGGATCCCAAAGTTTTATGGTCATTTCCTTTTCTTTTTTTAATCTTATCCTTTAAGCTGATTTTCAAAGTACTTTCCAAGGTTTTAGGAAAGTTATATCTACGCTTTGCATCTTTTGAGTGCTTTTATATGTCACTGGAAAGTATATCTGTTTTAAGGAATAAATGTTTATTCTTTTAACTCCATCCAATCTACTTCTGTTTTCCTGTAACTCCTGCTGATTTCATAGCATGGTTACAATGGATTTTTATGTCTCTGTCAGAAAGGGACAGCTGAAGCTTTCATAGAATCCAAAATGTTAATGGGTCACTAATACTAGTAACCTAAAAAAAGAAAACAGTGTAATAGTAAATTCCTACTCCCCTTATTTTTTCCCCTGTCACTCTGTTGACCTTATAAAAGTCAATTACAATGTAGCTGTTCCTAAACCAGCAAAAATCAAACCTGGCTCTATATTTATCCAGTCTATCATGATTAAGGGATTTTTCTTCACTGCTGTGTTAAAGGAGGATCTTGCCTGGCTCTTCTCTGTAACCAATTTCCCATGCAGACAGCAAAACTCCTCACTCAGGTGTGGGGTAATGACAGCATTGCCGCTGATCCTTTTAGGTACAGCCTAACATGAACTGCTGGTTACTGTAAAACAGTAATCCAGGTGATTTGCACTGAGACATGCTGAAAAATAATGTAAAAATCTCAGGTAAAATTAATCCTCTCACAGCTCTTCAGCATTTCTCCACGGTCCCCAAAAGACTAATCTCCCTGTGCTTCTCTGACAAAGCAGAGTGGACCATCTCGGCCCAGAGGGTCACCATGGACTGCGGAGGAGACACCCGATCACCTGTGGGCTCAGACAAGGGCTGGCAGCACCAGCACTGGGACAGAAAAGCAGAACATGGCCAAGGGAGGCTCCTCAATGCAGCTGCCAAAGCAGAAATTTGTTTGAAGGTCAACCACTGAAACGATCTCCTGCTCAAAACACTCTTCTTGCAAGGTGGATCAGATTTCCAGGGGAAACAAATGGATGCTGTTTCCCTGCTGAAACAAAGGGTTTCTAAATGCCATCTGTCTTGTGGGATTAGAGACCCCATCAGCTCCCTTTCCAAGTGCTAAAATCACAATGTGACACTTTGCAACTGCACAGACGTGTCCAAGGCAGATATTTCAGACCATCACAGAAACAATGCAACTTTTGTACCTATTCCATCAGCTGCTTGTCCAGGATAGAAATATTTCACTGGCAATTACTGTGGCTAAAGACTCAGGTTCATGACACAGATTTTACTGGAGAAATGTTTTGTCTTTCCTGCTGCTATTAAATTACCTGTCACACTCATTTTTATTCAATTTGCTCTTTATTTCAAGGACCTTACCATTAGTTCAACATCATGGGTTTTTTACAAAATATTTGAGAAATACAGAACTCTATCTACAAAGTCATATTTCCTTCTAGCATACTTTTCACATAAAGATCAGAGGCAGTGAGTGTTAACCCCACAACAAACTAACCAGAAATTACAATTAATTGCGTGGGAAAAAAAGAAGCAAGTAATCTGAAATAATATTTAACAAGCAGCTGTAATGGCACCAAAAATCTAAAAAACTGTCAAGATGACAAGAAGTAAAAGCCCAGCATCTTATTTACCAACAGGCTGCCATACCATAGGGCTCCCTGAGGAAATGTGCACCCTCCAACCAAAGCTTGTGGTAAATTCCATTCCAAAATTACTACCTTTGCACTGAAAGTAAATATACAAGGGTTGGCCATGGTCCTGCAGTAAAAAATCAACAATACCTTGATGCCTGTGATCCCTTCACTAAGCTGTGACTCTTTTTCTAATATTCATACATATACATATTTTTATATATATATATATATATCAATGAAAGGTTTCAATGGATTTAAAATGCAGCCATTTAATTCCTTAGTCCCATCAACACTTAAAAACACAATTCCTCTTTCTTTCTCTACACCAATTCCCCGTAGAATATTCAGTCAAATTCAAGGTCTTGCTGTTACACTTCAAAACTCTCTAAGGAAATTATTTAAAATACCTCTGGGAGCTCTCCCCTTCACCACACTAACATTTCACAAGAACAGTGTTCCCCAGAAACTCTGGAGCTGCCATCCTCAAGGATGACACTGATGATTATAGGAGACAGGACTATTTCCACAGAGGACTTCGGCATGGTTTCCACCAGAGAAGTTTATGGTGCTAATAAATATAACAAAAAAATAAAATAAAATTCACTTCTGTAGCTTGGGGTTCTTAAAGGTGGAAAAGAAGTAAAGCTAAAAGGGAAACATTATTAGAAGACAGAGAAACATTAGTAGCAGAAAGAAAGCATGGAAAAATGAAATTTAAAAGCTATACAGCCCCAAATTTCGTGTGGGATGTAACACAGGTCAGTATTGCAGTTTATGTTATTGCTTGGAGAACTGTTTCTGCAGTCGAGATACACAAAAAGCCAAAAATACAGATAGTAACAGACTGAGAATAACAAGCGTTTTTATAAGAGAAATTTATGCCTCTGTGAAACAGAAATTTTTAGAAAACGCTTACTTTTATTAACATGATCATTGAGAAAGACAAATCCCATTTGCACGATATGGGTCACTTTGGCCCATATTTTCCCCCTTGGTAGTGGGACCAGAAAGGCTCCAAAGCAGCTTGTCAGCTTAAAGGTTGCCTTCTTTACAAATTAAATGGCCAAATAAGCAAAGGTTTCCATAGCAGTGCTATAACCCCCACAGGAACTGTGCGATGCGAGGGGTTTGAAATAAAGCCATGAAACCAGGCCATTTCAGAGTTAAGCCTATCAGTCTATCTCTACCTTATCTCCCTGTGTCTGCCTATTGCAGTAATCTTGTACAAAATCATTCAAGGGTATTTTGTCCCATGTGTGCTGTAACACTGACCTGGAGAAGGCATAGTGCTGAATTAATAGATAAGCAAGAGCTTTAGCTTCCATTTTCATTGATTTTATGGACTTAAGTTAAAACCATTTAGTTATTTGAAGGCTTCTTTCTTCTTAATGTTATTTATTTAAATACATCTCAAGGATACAACCTTTGCAGGATAAGGGACCACGGATCATTAACATGCAATATTTCATTAATCAAGAGCATCAATTTGTGTGGCCTGTTATAATGATAATGTGCACTAAGATTTTTACAATGGATGTTACTCAACAGGAGACTTTTATTCAAAGAAAGTGTCAAAGACTTTTCTTGTGGCCCTTATATTCACGTGAGGAGCTCTACTAAAATCCACAAGAGGGGCAGATGCATGACTGAGCTATTAACAGGATGCAAAATTGTGCCCACATTTGTTCACAGTAAACTGAAAAATCATCTTCACTCTTTTACATTGAAAATGCACAAAGACACAAATTAATTAGGGGTTTTTCCAAAAAATCTGTTACCTATTTCAAATTAATGCTCACCAAAGCTTCTGCCTGAAATTAATTGTCTATTTTGCCTCCGACTGTTTGCTGATAGCAATCACAAAAAGCCATTGCTCCAGGCAAAGCCGCAAATTCCAAGAGTTAGAATTGCAGCATGAAATTCAAAGGCTGTACTATCTTGGGAACGTTGCTATCCCAAAAAGCAGGTGGAAACTTCACAATGTTGAAGTTCTATCTATTTGCTTTCTTCCACTTCCTCCGTGCAGAGCTGCACGTTGGATTTTCCAAAAGCTTCACAGCCTCCCCCTCAGCCCTGCTCCGTGGATCCACTCCATTATCTAACATGGCTACAATTGTGCAGAATCCCACCCAGAAAAATGCCCACAAGCACCATAAGGGCAGCCAGAATTGTTACCTGATGCCACAAACTCCTTCACTAAAACCAGGCAAAAATGACAAATCAATTGTGACACTCATCCCTTTATTCATACAGGATAAATATATAAGCTCATTACTGCCCTATTCTATCCTATTTCTATAAAACCATGTGGAAATGTTTCATATCATGAACATACTCAGATTACTTTCAGCTGTAAGAGAAATGAGACAAACTTGTTAAAAAGTAGCACTGTGTGTGTACATGTGAGTCTCTATGTGTCATATATATATCTATATCTATATCTCCATATATATATATGTGTGTATATATATATATATGCACAAGCCACTTCTTCCCAATGGCTGTGCCTCTGTGCCAGCCACTTGTTTTACCTCTGCCACCTGACAGAACATCTAACCCGAGGCTGTGCCTCAGCCAAAGCCTGCACAGTGACATGTGTGATGTGCTCCTGCCAGAAATTCAGCTCTTCCTACAAAATGATCAGGTAATGTGATCATGACATACCATCTGGGATCACCAGGCTATTCTGTCTTTTTTTAAGAGGTATTCATTCAGCTTCTAAAAGGTCAGATTTGAACCATCTGTGGTGTAACTGGTTAGAGTATTTGTGATAAAAAGATAAACTTCATCTCCGGCAGCTCGAGACCTCAAAATAGTTAGGGAAGGAAATAAATTGTTCTAAATAATCCCATTTTTTTCTCTTTTTTTACGTGAAATACCTGGCATTGATTTATTTGGCAATATTATTTGAGCTACCTTACTGCTATTTTATCTTAAAATATCATGATTCTTCTTTTAAGTTTTTCCCTTCAGCTTTGATCAAGAATGAATAACTTCACATTAAATTTAGGTGCACTTTAGAGCTTTTCTTTTGCTCCAGACTTAGCTATGCAGCATTACAACCAAACCTGAGATGAGTCAGGATCCAAAAACTGTTGAACTGTTAGTCACTGTCACCAAGGTTGATGTGAGCTGTTGTTTAATCCCTGAAACCACAGATGACATCCACATATGGGAGAACTGGAATTTCATCAGCATTTCAGACAGATATCTACACTTTTGGATACTCAACTCAGACACACACTTTTATCACTCTAACAGTCACATATTAGAAAAGCGAGGTTTATAAAGATGGTAGGATCTTTTAATAGGCCTAGCAGGCTTGTTGGGGAAAGAAGGTAGGTGCTAAATATAAAAAAATTGGAATTTGGTACAACTGCTTCATATCACAGAACTGAACCAGAAGTTGTTCTTTCCTGCTTTAACTTAGCATGGAGTTAGATGGTACTTTGACTTGAGGAAAGGACATTTACATAAAACTGTCTCTTCTTTTCCCTACTACATCAGCAGAAGGCAAAAATCGTGGGCTATCATTGCCAAAGTAACCTTGTATTTTAGTAACTATATATCACTTCATGAACTTACAAGGTAAAGAAGGAAAGGGTACAGAAATAAAGCAATGAACTAAAACTAGAACCTTTCATTTCCTAAGATATTCTACCAGTCATGCATTTCACTTTTTTTTTTCCTAAAGACTATACCAGCAGAAGTTATGGTAAATTGATAGCAGTCACAAATCCTAAATACAGAGTCAAGCTTTGAAAAGCTATGCAGAAGTAAATGAGCCCTCATTTCATTTTACCACATCACTAAAATTTCTCAATGGCCTTTTCCCTGCATATTTTATCTGCTTTCTGTTTTCTTTTCTTCTTAAATAAGGCAATGCTTCCACTGCCATAGGAAAAAAAATAAACGAACCTTGAATGATATTTATTTACTGCAGTGAGCAAAAAGCTGATTCAATGTAATAAGGTTATAATTGTAATAATTGAATGCTAGTGAAGTAATTTTCTTATATATTATGTTTGTGTTGACAGGAGTTCAATGAACTGAAGTGCTGTATATACATAGTCTAAAGCCATTTGAAAATAATCAGGAAGTGAACTGATGCTTCCAGGATTTTCCACATAAATCTAAGCCAATGAACTGCGTGCCAGGTTGTATTCGAATCTAAGGCAAAATGTGCCCGTCATTATTTGAATTAATTAAAAGTCAATTTGATCATAGATATCGCATGCCGTAGCAAAGCCATAGAGTCTGCTCCTGCTTTTAACTTATTTGGGTTTTGATCTTTTATTTGAACTCTTTTGGTGTTTCCCCTTAAATCTGTTGGTGTTTGCCCACCACAGAATAACAGAAGCAGCTGGGCTGGACTACGCTGATATTCCATAAAAATATATTCCATATATACAGTTCTGTTTCATGAATGCAGTTAATATGGTAGGAAATACTCCGATATTCTCCAATTGAATTCTGAGTAGCGCATCCTAATTAATGGATTATTACTATGGCTTTTACACTGTCAGTGTTAAAAAGTGTTTTACACTGTCAGTGTTAACAATTGCCCTAACAATATCCCAGACTCACTTTAAAAAACAGCAGGAAAACACATTGGATTTACCTGTTTACCTATTCTTACATTTATCCCATACAAAAATTTGTTTGAAAACCTGTCGTAGAATACAAAATATAACTCCCTTTTTATCTTCAAAAGGTCAAATTTTCAGTAGTTAAATAAAATTGGTGGAAACTAGTGTTTTTCAACCCATTGTTTGAAAAGCTTTTTCCACTGCTGCATACTCATCCCTGCTTGTGGCAGAGAATATAATTCCAACCCTTTAGACCTCATAAAAACACAATACATAAAAATTATAGAATATATAGAAACATGGCACTCTGCTGTTATCTATACTTTCATACATATCAACCCAATGTGTCAGTCTAAATGTCCTTCTTTACCTAAGGGGAAAAAAAATCTAATTTCTGAATTTTTGCATTACACCTCAGCAATGCTAATCCTGAATGCCAACCAATGTTCCCAGCACCCACCTCCTTCACTGCATGGTATCTGGAGTCCATTACCAGATTTTACTACTAAGGTACAAAATTAAAAAACAATTGTGTATTTCTGATTTTGTGAGTCACTTAAAAATGTTAAATTTAGAAGACATCCCCAATGAAAGACATTTGTGTTACTTCAAGTACCTCCACCCCATAAAGGCCACACAGCAAAAATAAAGTGTCTACTTAAATATATTTCTGGTACCAAATTTCATTTGTAACAGCAGTGAAAGCTAGGACAGAAACTTGGAAATCATCTAATGACCACCACAAGATTCCAAAACGTCAACCCCTAAACCACTAGATCTCTTTACATACACAAAAGATCAAAACTATGTGTTGTCAAATACAAAATACACAGCTCCTCTAATAGCAAAGCCAAATTCTGCTTTGTCAGATAAGCAATGGGAGAATATTGGCCAGATGTGAGGGACGCTATTCATATCGCTAAATGCTCTTTAGAAGGAAATATTTTTAGGTTGGTAGAGTAATCCCTATAAACAGCATAGCATGGAACACAAAATATGAGCTTTCAGCAAATGTTTAGTGGCTACAAGTGAGAAGTGATCTAAAACAGTCTCATTTTTTACTATTATTATTATTACTGAGACGGTGGAAAAGCTCACAACCTCAAATTGGCCCAGCCCATCATCCTCAGGGAGCATCTGAATCTCCCAGCAGTGCTACACAAACTCTCCTGAGCAGCCTAAATACCACAGAGGCCTTTTCTGAACACATGGTTGGGTGTTCTTGAATAGAGACAGCTCAGCTGAAGGCTGATGGGTCCCCAAGACAAAGTCAGACAGCAAGAGAGAACAAATTCATCCATGACACGGTGGGGAGGCCCTGGGGTTCGGGGAGTGCATTAACTGCAAGATGAAGCTGTGGTGTTCCTCCAACCCTCACAGGAGTTCTGACCTTCGGTGCTGCCACAACCAGACAAGAAAAGCAGGATTCAAATGGAGCTTCACCTCTCCAGCGATAGTTCAGTGGATTATCTGAGCATTACAGCGTGTCCAGCCTCAATTAACCAACAGCACATCTCCCAACGGGAAGTTTTCTTGGGTACCACAAGAACTGCAGCAGAACCCAAGAGCCTCCGCTCATCTTGCTGCAGGCTCATTTTAACAAGTCTCAGCCCACCCAGCAGTTAGGTGTAAAAAAGGAATTAGCAAAGCCTACGAAATATCTGGTAAATATTTATGTAAGCTTAATTTGCTTTAGAGGAAGTGTCATGTAATTAACCCTGAGAGTTCTGGAAAGGATAGCTTTGGAAAAATTTCTTCACCAAAAGAGTTGTCGAGCACTGAAACATAGAAGATGCGAAGTCACTGTCCCTGCAGGGGTTTAGATGGAGATGTGGCACTTGGGGACATGGTTTAGCGGTGGCCTTGGCAGTGCTGAGTTAATCATCTTCCAACCTAAATGATTCTATGACTGTCACACCCACAGTGTTTTATTTTTATGCTGGGGTGAATATTTATTCTGTGACAAAGTAGCAGGGGACACAATTTCCCCCAAAAGTTCAGTGCTCACTGGAAGTGTCTTCGAAGCTACACTTGAACAGAAGAATTTTTAGAATGAGAGAGACTTGAAAGATAAAGTAAAAGCACTTAAAAATGGAAAGGTACTTGGAATCTGCTGGTAACCTCCACTTTTTGAGAAGTATATACAGTACAGAGTCTTGCAAGAGCAAGGACTAGTTCTCACCAAAAAGAAAAAAATTAAATTAAAAAAAGTGAAGAGCCAGACATAGAAGTCAGTGCTAGTAAATACAGCTTATGGTGGGGGAAAAAAAAAAAGTATCAAGAATAAAGGAAAACTCCACAACTGTCTCCTTCCATTGGAACCCTGGCCCATGACTGTTAGCTGGGGGTTTACATTCCAGGATGCAATAATTGAAGGTCATGAGTGGAAATCCCCCACTGCTTTTAGTTCACAGCTAAACCGAAATGAAGGTAGGTGACAAACACTTCTTGATTGTTTCTGTCAATCATTTTTCCAGCTGAAATGAGAAAAACTACACAGGGTTAACTGAGAAAGCAGAGTTGGAGCTCCTTTGATATAAATGGGAATTGAACTCGTGGGACTGGGCTGCTGAGAAAGACTTTGTAACGTATTTTCATCTTTCCCAGGGTTTTTTTATTTTTTTTTTTAAATTCTCTAGGCATCTTGCAAAGTCCACATTTATTCACTGGCATTTAGGGAGTGAACCAAACCCACTGAAGTCAATAGGAGTATTTTCATTGACTCCAGTGACCTTTAGATCATTTTTTTCAGAAAGACCGTCAGAACAGAGATGGAAGGAAAATCTGATAAAACTTCCCAGTTTGGTGCAAGCTTTGGCCATTGTTTTTTTACTCAAGAAAGGATCTGTACCATGAACTTTTTTCCACCTATATGTGACAAAAATAAGTAAATCTGACTGACTTCTTTTACTGTGGTAGATGTTATGAGCACTGAATAATTATCTGAAATATATAATACATTAATCTTAGACAACCCATGGAAGAAGGAAAACATGACTCCACAAAAAATACATTTCTTACTATTTTTGAACACACATTGAATTAGCTATTGAAGAAATTTAATACAGCGAAATGTTAAATAAATTTAATTTTAACTGAAATCCACATGCCAAAAACTATACTCAACTTGATATTAAAATGACTAAGTAAAACAACATGACAAAATAATGTGGTTTATCAGAAAAACCTTAAAATGAGAAAAATTAAAGCATTTGTCTTCAATGGTTAGACAAGGCTTTCCATTCTGTTCATTCAAACCATTCTTGCCAGCTGATATGGTTTAAATATTAATATCAACATAAAATTTAAATGAGAAAAATATATTTTAGACACCCAAAAGCAATTTTCTAATACTAAAGTAGAGCTTATTACTTGCTAACATGGCACTTCCCATGTGCATAAAATACACACTCACAAAATGCACCAAAACCAGAATTATGGCATCTAGCCCTGCCAATGACCATGGAATATCTGTAGCACCCAAGGGCATCACCAAGGCTCCCAGCTCTGGAATTAGCCCTGCACTGATGAGAAAAAAATGAACGTTTTGGTAAAGACTTCTCTAAATCTGGCCTAAGTGCTTGAATATGTCTCACATGCTGAATAATTTTCTTGCATTTTAAGGAAAGGATTCTTTAGGTTCTTGTACCCCATCAAGACCAGGCAAGCTTTGCCAAGCTAGATATTCTATTTTGCAGCACATTTATCCTACACAGGTTTTATTATATATTTTAAGGGAAATTGCAAGTTTCAGGCCATTCAGCTGGTCCCAGCAACAGAATCTGAAATGCTGGAGCTAAAGAAAAAACACAGCTATTTACTTTCCACTGAATAATAAGCTATCCAGAGCCCACTTCAGTGGGTTCAGTTTTCAAATTATTGAAGGATATATGGCTAAATTAATATTTCGTGTTATTTTCAAAAAAAATCCTCCTGCAAGAAGCTACTCTGTACTGGCTCAGAAGAGAATAATCCCGTAATTTCATAGACTTTCAATGCCTCCCATC
Source organism: Origma solitaria (assembly GCA_013397895.1). NCBI lineage: Eukaryota > Metazoa > Chordata > Aves > Passeriformes > Acanthizidae > Origma > Origma solitaria. The sequence continues at coordinate 868,217 of VZRL01001799.1, forward strand.
TTAGACCCTCCAGCCATGGGTTGCAGATGCCAACACTGAAGGTATGTTGTAAATCTCCAGGGACTTGTATGGGGCCATACAAGGATTGCAATTAACCCAGAGACCCGAGTAACCTCCACACAGGCCAAGGCAGAGCAACATCCTCTTGAACAAGAAAGGGTGACACAGAAGTTATCAGCTTTTGCTAAGACGTGTTAACTATAAAAGACAATTATAAGCAGATGAAATCAAGGGCTTTTCCAAGAACATGTGATATACGTTGGCCTCTGGAGGGATTCTATACATTTTATACTTTGTAATTCCTCTTTAATGTTCCTTTTTTCCCCAGCATTTTAAAAATTAAATTCCTTCTTTTATAGAAGGAATTTATAGACTTCGTTTTCTATTGTTCTTACCCTTCCTACTGTCTCCCTTAGTACCTTTCTGCATCCTCTCGTATTTTTCAGCCCCACTAGATTCTTCCTTTCCCATCCTTTGCATTTCTCTATTCTTCCTTTCCCATCCTTTACCTTTGCATTTCTTGCAGTTCTCACCTTCCCTTTATGCCTTCCCATTTGCTTCCTCCTTTAGCTCCTTTTTCTCCTTCAGCTCTCTCATTTCCCAGAATAATTAATTTCCTCCATCCTTGCCCTCCAATCCTTTTATTTGTTGAGTTTTAAGGCCTGCCTCTCACTGCTGACAGTGCTGCACTGAGCAGGTAACAAACTCCAGGTGTGCTCAACATCTGCACCCAGAGACAAGGACTGGCATTACAAGTCTGATTGCACAAGACTTCAGACTTGTTTGTACTGTCTGAAGGTTTTGACATGTTCTTTGCTTTTGGTTTTAGTTTTGTGAGGGTTTTTTGGTTTTTTGTTTCTTGGTTTTGTTTTTTTTTTTAAGTAGAGACACACATAGTTTAGCAACCACTGCTTCTGTTCCAGCACAGCCTCGAGGAAAACAGAGATAGCCCCCAAGTCCCCTGTGTCACATTATTTTCCCCATATTTCCCCATAAAATCCAATCAATCTCATCCTGAATTGCACAGAGCTCTTCCCAGCTCTTTAAAGACCAAGCAGGTCAGTGATTTGTCTTATTTATCCCACACTTCCATTAGGTTTTTAAGAGACAGCAGCCTTGTTTTGCAGTAACAATGTGGCTCAGTACTGCAGAAACAGAACACCTCACAGCAAACCTCTGAGAAGTTTCGAAGGCTGCAATATTGAAATGGGAGAAACCAAGTAATTCTCATTGTTTGCAATGATGCTGAAAGATTTTTAACACTTTACGTCTTGAGGAGGAGCAAAAAATTCGTCTCTACATATGAGAGAACTGAATTAATTAAAAAAGCAATCATTAGTGAGATAGCTGTACGAAAAATATTATAACATCATTTAATTGGATGAGTGAATATTTGCAAAATGACAGGGTTGTGCTCATATTTTGTCAACAAGTGGCTGCTTCAGTGATTTATAAAAATCCTTTCTTAGTTCCTTTTGTACAAAGAGTTTTCATTTTTATTTTGTATAGCTCTGCCCACTCCAGTCTGGCATTTAATTATGAATTCTCAAGAAACCTCTCCTTCCATGCAAAAACTCCCTTTTGTACGAGGCCTTTGACAAGAAGACAGAAGGTCTCCATGATTTTGCCTGTCTTTTGTTAAATCATGAGCTAATATAAGCAGACCTCATCATCTGTCAGGATAAACTGCTCTATTACACTGTCACTGCTGGAAATCCTGCCAGCCAGGCAGCACCCAGACCTCTCAGCCTCCTGACAGAAAGCTGTCACTGCTCTGGACACACAGCTTTTGTGCCCTTTTGGAATCCTAGAAAGGAATTTTGCTACTGATGTTCCTGTTTGTAGATATTTTTAAATCTTAAAAGTCAGATGAAAGGTTTTGTGTTACAAAGATTACCTAGAAGTCTCTAATCATGCCAGACAATCTCACGCTTACATCTGCTCGTCATTCAAAAAAGGAATGGCATGCTAATGAGGGGAATAACTTGGAAAATTAACTCTTCCAGTTTTGAGATTGAAAATGTTCTTCAATACCAATGTTTGTGATCTAGAAGCCTTACAAAAACACAAAGACTTCTGACCAAACAAAGTGCACAATCTCTTTAAAGATGCTGCTTGAATGATCTAAGAAGTGTTCTCATTGTTGATTCACTTTTGTGATATTTTTGCTCTTTGTTTGCTGAATCCTCACAGTGAAAATGTCACCTCAATTATTGCCTTTGCACTTGGGAGAATGTCAGGGACCAAAAGGTAGCATTATAATATTGCATGTATAAAGCTCAGTTTTGAAAAATGTAAGGCCCATAACAAGACTCCAAGTTTTCTTTGGTGATATAAAAAACCAGATACTTGCACCTCTATCAGTTTTCATTTACAGTCCTAAGTTCACTGCAGATTAAATCCTATAAGGTTTAGGATCTATTTATATGAACTACATTTTGGCTAGTTGAGAAGTATTTGCCTCTCTTTACTATCCTTATTGATTAATAAATGAAAGTTATGTCAGAAGTCTTTTACCTTGTAACTATCTTGCTGTTTTCTTAGATATTCCACCTTCTCTGCAAAGCCAGAGACTGTTATAGAACAAGTCAAATGAAAGAATTTCATAAGCCTAATTATCTTCCAAGTTCAGGGTATCTTTCACATTGAATTTTTTTTTTTATGTGTACTTATATGTGTGAATTTTGGAAGATTGGTGTATTCCTTATCCAAATTCTACTATAACAAACTACAGGAAGCACATGTAAATACTGTGGCAAATTAAATGCAGATGACTAAAAATTATCAATAAAGCAGGTTGTGCCACTTCAGTTTCATGTGCTGAAATTTTATTGAGCACTCCAATTTATGTGTTGTCATCATTCAAGTTAATATTTACATGTTCCAATCACACTAAACGAGAAGGTCCTTAACTTCAGTGATTTTTCAGCAGTTGCTCTAATTTCTGCCTCTCCACTTGTAGCTGGCAGTTGCTCTCTTTTTGCTACTGAGATATCATCACCCAGCTAGGGAGGTGTATGTACACTCTTTCTGTGTCATTTATAGGCACTAAATGCTCTTACTTTCCAAACTTTCTTGTTCTGTTTTACTCAGAGACGTAAAAATACAAGGAACTAATAACATGAGCATGTTTATTATCAGCAGCAGAACTACACAGACTGAGACGTGAGAGCAATACTTGAAAAAAAAATAAGTGGATGTTTCATAAAAAAAAGAGATTGAGATTACTAGCTATTGAGATTGCTATCACATAAAAGACACAGACAACACAATGCTAATATCTAGATATTAAACGCATATCTATTTATTTCCATTTGTGCCTCATCTGCACTAAACCCTCCAGCTATTGAAAATAGCAATCTTGAGGCTGAGCAGCATTGTAGATGACAACAGCACTAACAGCATTACTCTGTTATGTACTTCCCTACACCGTCCTCATCTTCAATTTGCGCACTTTGTCCTCATTAGGAGAGTTTGTTTCTCCCCTTTTCCGTGTCTGGATTCCCAAGGGCAAACCCTTGCCCACGTTGTGAGCTCCCCTCAGAAATGTTCAGCATTACAGACCCCTAACAGTGGATGTTACACAGCACATTCCTCAAGCAATAAGGACAACTGATGGCGATTACAGCAAATTTTACAAGACGGTAAAACAGACAAGCAGAAAATGTAAAGGCAGCAATTTATGGGGCAGATGAGAGCGCGAAGCTCTCATTCTGCCACTGCATCCATATTGCAATTGATCTCCAGGACAGAAACTCCAGTGTCAACCAGCTTATCTCAGCATTTTGTTGACAGCCAGCCCATGAACAAAAGCTTCGGTGCCTGCTTTAGGACAAATCCATCCAGTCATTTTCCCAGCATGGGAGCTGGGATTTTTGACAGGCAACGCTGAGGCAGGAGCAGAGAAACCCGTACATAAATGCAATTGTGCAATAAATACCAGCTTCTGGTTGCTGGAGGTCACCAGCACAACCTGTGGGTGAAAGCTCCTGGATAATATTCCAAGGGACATCTGCTCCTAAGGCTCATGTACCAGCTCAGATCTGCTTCCAGGGCTAGACTGCACCTTTCATAACCACATTTTCATAGAGTGTGTAGGTTGAAGGAATCAGGATTTGTTTTCACACGAGCAGGTAAGTATGATATTCTCCAAAGCCAGTTTCTCAACTTACTGCACAGCAAATCTTCTTCAGAACTCACCGAGAATATTACTATCAGAAAAGGGAGATCACTCACATTCACAGAAATAAATAAGTAATGTCATCCCTCTCTAGGACGGAAAATAATCATTAATTCCGTGCCTTTATTATACAGCTATGTGCAACACGGGTGGCACTCAAAGACAGCTGACAAAGGCTGGCACCAAGAGCAACAATGGATTTTCACTGCACAGTATTTCACATTCCTGTAAAGCAGCCCTGCAGGGCCTGTGTATTATACTCAGGCTGACCCCCAGCATTGAAAAGATCCCAATCCCACACCACAGGGTGCTGCCAGGGCAGAAAAAGAAATTGCCTCCAACAAAGCTGTCAAGCAGGGACAAGGAACTTCTTCACAGCAAAAACCTCATTCAGTGGGAGGTGAGGCAAGGAGAGGGTCAAACACAGCCAAGAACCTGTTGGGAGCTCAGCACGGCTCTGTAGCCATAATGCTCAGGTGAAATGTTTCCTTCCAAGGGCTCCCAGGTGTGCAGGTAGCTCGAGTTCAGGTAAAACTAATAAGAATTTAACATTCAGCACTTAAAAATCTTTACCACTGCCAGCAGTAAGAAGATCTTCCTTGTCACCTGAGAGGTTGCAATTTAGCAACTGAAGGGAAAACGCATTTGTTTGAACAGTTCGTTTGTTCTCCTGGGGGCTGAAAGCCATCTCAGAAGCTGTTCTTTGTTTGTAAACAAAGGTGGGGGGCAAAGAGTGCCCACAGGATCTGCTGATCTCAGAGCTGCACTGACCTGGATACTTTGCCAGTTCATACTAACACTTCCATAAAATCACATTTCTCCATTCCTGATTATCCCCAAAGAAATTCTCAGGTGCTATCCCAGAGTTGAGAGCTCTGCTGAACCAGACACACACCAGTGTGACAAACCCCACTTGAAGCAATGGTGAATTTCTCCCTATTTCCATTTTACAAGAGGAAAGACATAAACACAGAAAGGTGTGAAGTGCCAGAGACCCTCCTGTCCCCTCAGCTCTGACTCCTGAAGCACAGGGACCAGCACACCTGGGGCAGCACTCCCAGCAGGGCACTGCAGCATCATAGACAAGACAGCATTTGTTTTATTTACGTACAGGTGCCTCATATCACCAGTTTTGGCATTAAAAATCTACTCTGAGGCACTTTGCACAGCCTGTGAGTACAAGCAAGAGCAGTGTTTGTGGCTGCTGGGGCCAACATCACCCTGGAACTGCCCAGGTCCAGCACCTCTGGCCAGATGTGGGCAGGGATGAGGCTCTGGCTGGGGAGCCCCATGGCCCCTCTGGTACCAACCTCTGTTTCCAGAGGTTTGCAGCCAGGCTGGAAAAACTCACCCCTGACAAAAGCACAGCACAAAGGGCCAGTCTCTGTTGGCTTTCCCTCCACTGCTGTTGTTTACAAGCCAGCATTAAACTTGTTGCTAGGGAGTGTGAAAGGCAGAGCAGAAGTCAGGTCGCCCTGAAAATTATTGGCCCGTGAAAACTTAAATTTGACAAACTGCTAATTCATGCTATTTAACTGCTCTTTTTAATCCAAGTAGCAATGTAAATAAAGCTAATAAAATCTGATGAGAGATTCATGTCTGACTAAAGCAGTAATTCCTTTCCAAAGAAATATAATCAACAGATTTATGACCTAGACTGAAGGAGCCATTACAATATCTTGGGTAATGGATCTTGGGCCAAATTCTGCGCCCAGTTGGGTTAAACACATTTCTGTTCTAGACAGAGAGTAGAAGTTTAACATAATTTTAACATGTTTGTTTTCCCACTGGCATTCCTCAGCCTGCAGAGGAGACATGCGCAGCTCTGCGGTTGCAGAAAGAGTTCCCTGAAATCAGCTCCATCAGGAACAGAAGCTGAAGCAGGAGAAACTGGAATAGTTATTTGCACCACTTAGCTGTAGTCATCCACGGAGCAATCAAAAGGCACCGTGGAAAGAGGTGCAGGAGCACTGCCCTGAGGGGAGAGAGGGGCAGAGGGAGGCTGCAGAAATTTGGTGCTGTTTCAGGTCCCATTGAGGGAGAAGGGCTCCAGCCTCCCCAGGTACCCTGCAAGGGGCCGGTTTGGGTTTAGGGAAATTTCACATCACCTTGGAGCAAGTGGAAATGCTTTATCTGCTGATAATCCACCTCCCAGCAGAGGAATACATAATACCCCACATGCCTGACTAGTTGCAGGAATTGGGAGAGAATTAGTTTTTCCCCAAAACATGAGGACATTGAGAGGCTAAATGAAGTGCTGATAGTCACTGAAAAATGTATCAAATTATTGAGGGGTGTAAAAGTAAAGTCATCAGTTGTCCTTAGCCTCATGCCAGAAGTCCATCCAAAAACAAGAGAGAAAACTTCCATTTGAGGACAAATTAGACAAAAATCAAAATTATCGAAGTCTGATGGGAGGATTCATGACTGCAGTGTCTAAGTCTCTAAATATGCCCAGTCAGGGAGAACAGCATGACCAGATAGGGCAGAGGAGAGAAAGTCTTACTGCTCCAAATTATTTGCACATCAGACATCCTGGAGTGGATTAAAGTCCTATCTGACAGCAGCAATCATTAATGTGTGGTACAGAGCCCAGCATTAGATGAAAAAGCAGCATTTAACATGTATGATAAAGAGAAGGAAAAATGCATTATCCAATATGCCATCAGTCTGGAGGACATATAGGAGTTATCTTATGCTGCCATTACTCAAATATCCCTAAAGAAGGTGTAAATAACCACAGTCTGCTTACATCTGCTGTGGGCAGCCCCAGCTCATGTGCAACAAGGCCTATCCATAAACATAAATGATAATTGAACTTAATTCTTACGGGGTGAAAAAGCCCAACAAACTATTATTCCATTATTACAAGAGAAGATTGACTTACTTAAAAAGGCATCCTGAATGAAAGGAAAAGGGAAAGATGCACTGCAAAAAGTCTGCCTCTATAACAACAACAAAAAAATCCTGACTACATTGCATTAGAACTTAAATTTAAAAGATAGCTAGCAAGCACTAATTAAAATTTTAAAAAAAACAACCTGTAGTAAATAGTGAGGCATAATAAGGAAATTGAATCTATCAGTGAGGCATACATCCATTACTATATTAGGATTTTAAAAATATCAATAAAGATGCATAAAAATGATTATTCACTAAGCACTCCTGTTTATGCCTGGAAAAGCAGACGATATGTGGTTGTGCTACACAGTTCATTTAGAGGGGAGTTTATGCCTGCAGTGATTAAAGAAAACCAGTCATCTAATAATGGCAGATTCTAAAAATGAATAAAATGTTTCAGGTCTTCTACAAGAATTATCTGCTGTCTAATACATCATCATATAGTGCAGAAATTCCAGGAGTCTAAGAAATTAAACTCTTTGGGCAAAAATTGTGAAGTGCAAACCAAATGAAATCTGTACCTGCAACTCTTCAGGTTGACTTTCATTGTGAGCAAAACAGGTACCAGCTGCTGAGTGAGTAAAGAAATTGCAAGGGTAAAAAAATCGTGCCATTCACCTTGGTTTTATAAACATGTTTTTAAGTCTTCTCAAAAAAAAAAATTGCTCTCAGCTTTAGTTGACAACAAAAATCTCTCTGCGAGACATTTAATGTTGAAGCACACAATGTTCTAATAAAAAAAAAAAAAAAGCATTACACAGAATTAAAGTGGCACATTTAAATGTGTTAAATGCACACATTACTATGCTAGGCTGACAACCCCGAAAGTTATTGTGAGATATTCATGGCTCACTAGAGGTGCTGCTGCTAGGGGTCTTTGAACATCTGTTCTTGGCCCCATACAATTTCACAGTACTTTTACCAGTAATTCAAGAAAAACATAAGGTCATATAGCCTAATATACTACGTTTTGTAGAGCCATGAATACAAAAAGCTTTCACGCAGGGGAATCCTGATTGGAGTCTTCTGTGCTGGAAAACTCTGAAAAGGCCATCAAAAGGGATAATCAATTCAACATTTTCTGTGAGAGCTCACATAGATCCTGGTTGTATAAACAAACATCAAGAAGGCGTAGCTAAATGGTATTATGTTTGTATGAAATTTTAATGATGCTATTCTTCAAGTACTCTCCAGTTCTTGAAAAGGTACTTTAAAAGAGTTTTTCAAAAATATGGAGAGGGTTCAGAAACTGAACTATAAAAAATCCAACTCCTGGTTAGGTTCCTTCCCCGAATGAAGAATTTCTTTCTAGAAATTGCCAAACCATCTTTTCTGAAGGAAAAAAAAAAAAAATCCTTAACTCTGAGACACTTCCAAAGTGCAAATATTTTGCCTTTGAAATACACCTCATTGCACCAGATGGTGTGTATATATATATTTTTAAATGTTCCTGTGGATGACTACTCCCACATATTCCTCACAATAGCACCTTCATCACCGTTCAAATCATCTAGACACCCTCAAAGGCACACAATTGCAAACTGAGTCATGCAGAAGAGTAGCAAAGTGGCGTAAGCAGGAACAAAGGATGCCATTCAGCTGCACAAAACTCTTGTGCCTGTTGACATCCCTCACAGCAGTGCTACTATTTAGTACTTAATGTTTTTACCAAGATCTAGAAATCATACAAAAACTTAGCAGATCAAATATAGAGAAGTTTTAAAGTCTCATGTATTTATCCAGCAGACTGGAAAGACTCCTTCGAGTGAGTTAATGTTTTATTAACTCAATGCACCCAGTTCTTTAAGGAATAAAGCACCAGATTCTCACTCCTGTGCTCTGGGCCACCCACAGCTTCCCTGTGACTTTGGTATCTTTGGTAGATGGTTCATTTATCACTTGTGCAGGTGTAACACCCATGGCCTCAGTGCCTAGTTTACAGCACAGAGTAGAAAAACAAGCCTTATGACCAGATTTTCAGCTGAACTCGATGAAACTCAATTATTCTGCATGAAGCTCTACTGATTTCTCATCAGAGAAACCTTGACCCATCTTCTTCACTCAGCAACTATACCATATTTAATCTTTTTCTTCTTATCTGCCTCTGCATTTCCTCCTCAAGTTTCTACAAATGCAATATTTTGCTGGCACAGCTTCTCCATCATGTCAGCTCTACCTGATTTTTTTTTCTTTCCCTTTTTAAGCCTTCATATACAAGCTATCTTGGAATGAACATTTCTTTGTTGTAAATTAAACTTCAAAATTAAAACCCAGACAGCGGCTCCCACAGAGACCCAAAATACTGACCTAAACCAGAGTCAATACCATCTCCTTTCATAGCCAGCCAAATTGTCAGCACAAAGTAATCATTCAACTCCCTGCAAAGGCGTTGTCACATCATACCTGACAAACTCGCCCTACAAAACCAGAAGAAATTTCCTCTGAGCCTGAAATGCCAGGCTGCCAGTTCTTAGCAATATTATTCAGGCCACATAGGAAATGGCCATCAAAGAAAGACATTCATTGCTTTCAATACCGCTTACCGGTGCTTTATTATTTAAGCAGATTAGTCATCTCACGGCATAATACCTCCAGCCTGTCTCAAATACAGATAAATGCATCAAATCCACACGGAGAACCGAGCACATAAGCTCAAGCACACACAACTCTGCACACTTCTGCCATGTCCACTAAAAGTGGATCAAAAATGACAGTAAAGAAGAAAAGTCCAGGGTTTTTTTGTTCCCTGAATACCCTGTTGCACACAGTAGAGGAGAGATTGTCAGGTACCTGGTAATAGCTTTTCAGCTTCTCAGGGAGGATTTCCACTGCCTTGAATGCTGCCATAAGGTTAATTTACTAAGGATCAACTGAAAAATGGGAATGATTACCAGAAATCTGCCATGGTTAAGTTCTTACCCATCATGTCTGATTTGCAGAAATACACTTCCACAAACCTGCACGGAATAATAAAGGAATATTATCAGGAAAAATATAATTTCTGATATCACCACACATTTCTCTCTCCAGTAACTTCTTGAATTGAAGGCCCAGATATAACTCTGCTTTCATCTCTCCTTGTCTAGTTTGTGCAGCCAACAGTAGTGCTGGTTCCAGACTCTTCGGGTTTTTCATTTAACTAGCGAAGGATGTAGTAAAGCACCACATCACAGAATGCAGAACAAGCAGAAGAGCTTTGAAATTGTTATTCCTTTAAGGCAGCTGCTGAGTAATAATGCTGGTTAAATTATGCAAGGAACACTGCATTCTCCCACAGACACGCATTTAATATCTCCTGAGGTTTAGTGTATTACATAGGCGAATGAAAAATGTGAAGATTCTCTTAGAAGATTTCTTTGTAAAAATGCTCCTAGAGATAGCAACAGTTCCACAGAGAAGAATTTAGTGACTTTTTTTTTCATATCTATAGCATCAGTATTAAAAGGGAAATTAAGTTCACGAAAGTTTTTTAAAGAAAACAAGAAAATAACAGTGACTTGGACTGTGTATTCCTTTCAAAGTCCCAACTCTCAGCCCCACAAGGAGCAGTCCCTGTGTGTGCTGCACTTTCCAGACAAGGTGCTGCATGTCTTCATTCAGCACCGACACAATTTTTTGCTTTTTCATCCATGGCATTTCTACCATGATGTGAAGCATTTCCGCTGAAGCCTTTCAAAGAGATGTTCAGGATACAAAACTGCCTCTCATCCAAACAGAAATGCTGAGCTGCAATGGCAGCTTGAAGCAGAATTTCTATTTAGTTGTTTCGTTTTCCCCAGTGACGGAATATATTCTGGTTTGGTGTGTCTTCTTCTGTCTCCCCAATGTGAGCAACACATCTTGATCTTAGCAGGAGAATATTCACTGAGCAGTGATGCAGACAGGAGTCTGAAGAAAAAAATCTGTAAATCTGAACTGAGAGGCTACAAAACTTTCCTGTGAGTGCAGATAAGTATCTTGCCTCTGCATGTGAAGCCTTAATCTCTTTGGAGGAGCCTGCACGTTCCATAATATGCAATATTCCCCAGCGATCCAAGTGAATTTCAAAGATACTTCATTTTGGATGCTCTTGTCTTTAAGAGAAGTATTTCTTAAACACTACTTCTTCATGGAGATACACAATGTAGAGCACTGTGCTGATGGAAGGGTACTCTAGTCTTGCTAAATTTCATGACAAGACACAGAAAAGCCACGGGTATTCTGATATGAGCAGGAGCACAGAGCAGGAAGCTCACAACAGCTTTTGGAGAAGAGAACAGCAAAGTGTAAGGAAGGAGGAGAAAGAGGAAACGAGGGCTTCCAGGGACCATGCTGGGGTGAATCACACCAATAATTTATTTGAAAAGAAAGGGAGTGGTGCAGGGAACAGCAAAGTTCTGCAGAAGAAAATGGCAAACTTCCATTAACAGGCAAGCATTCAACCCAAGCAAGCTGAACAAACCCTTTAAAGTGAATTTACATCCCTATTGCAGCAGTTAGAAGAAAAGAAAAAGACCTTATATAATTCTATTTTGCTCATATTTATTGAACACTAACAGCACGATTCATGACAGATGAAAAGTCATTAATGAGAGTTAGAAAACTCCCACACAGACCAAGACTCAGGTAATCATCATTAGCAGCAAACAGCGAGAAAAAGTACAAAGTATAATGCTAGGAGTAGAGTAGGACTGATGAAAGCTGTGAAATGTTTTTGGGTAATATCGATGCAACTGAAGACCCTGTACAGGTGGAAAAGATAGGCAGAGAGTGACTTTGTAGAAAAAAACAGAAGGTAGAACAATATAAATGAGTATCTGATTCAGTATTCCTTGAAATCAATAGATGTTTGATATGCACTTAATCCACTGCTAAGAGCAGCAAGACAAAACAATAAAAAGAAAAGTGAAATTAAGGAGCGAATCTGTTTTCATTTAAAATGCTGCTGGAAAGGGTGAAGTTTGCATTTTCCTAGACTGAATGCCTCAATCCCAAGGAATAACACAAAGCAAGCCAAGTATCTCTGACCTGCATAAAAATCTGAAATGTATTGACAAGTAATTGCCTCTTATTAAAGCTCAATTATTCATTACTAAACACTACAAATTAAATCACTGTGTATGCCAAGGCTGTCATTAACCTAAAATAATGTCCATGCCATGTGCACATTAAAGGTTGAAGTTGTATGTAGAAAGAGAGAGGGAGAAAGGTTTAGGAGGAGACTATTTTGATTGAACAAGACATTTTAAAACTAAAAAATACTAAAGAGCTGGAAAAATTTTAGGTCCTTACTTGTAATGCAGTCAGTCCTTTTGCTTTCTTTCCAGTATCTCAAAACAAGCAAGGCATAGAGCTGATACAGGTAGAAAATATGTTGTTGTATTTAAAGGAAATTAAAACATTCATTCAATTTTAATTAGCCCAAATATTTCTGGAAAAAAATATGGCTCATCCAAGTGTTCATGAAGAAAAGGGCTTTATATTAATGTACATCTGCCATAAACAGTTCAAGTCTAAACTGCAGAATATATTTGCATCTTTTTCAGGACTGCTGCAAAAAGAGAAGAAAAAGGGAATTATTGATGCATTCAAACAGTGTGCATCTTGCTTTGTAATGTAATCTGTTTTCCTTAACACCTACACAGCTTCTGTTGCTAGCTAGTGCAGTTTAAAGAATAAATACGGACCCAGGGTATCAACTTCCAAAGAAAAACTTGTGAGAAGCTCTTTGTAGATTTGCATTTTCGTATTTCAGAACACGAAAGTCAAGTTCAAGTCCTTGCTTCTTGAGACACTTGAACCAACTAAAAGGATTTTTGTTGTTCTTGCTAGAGTTCATATCTAAAAGTCCAATAGAGTTACTGTATGTGTTAAGGCAAATCCTTCCCCTGCAGACTTTCAGAAAGGACTCAGGAGCTATTAAAACATGTGCAGAATAGAAAATAACACTTTCTTTTGGAAATGAAAATTCCTGTTGCACAGTCTATATCCGTGAGGATCCTACAAATATGCAAACCAAGAAGAACCACAGGAGCATGGTGGTGTGCAAGCTAAAGAACTTTTAAATTCCTGGGAATTGCCACGTGGGAAACTTGGAAAAAACCCGAGTTTTTCCACCCATTCTTGACTTCACTCTTAAATCCGCACCTAATCAGAAAAACACTTCAGAGATGCAAAGGGAGACCACGGTCAGCAAAGCAACAGAATCACATCTGTGATTTCCCATTCCAAATGGCACCACACGGCTGAGACAGCGCAGGATAACCAACTCACTGCCTCAGCAGCAGCAACAAGAAATGTTTAGCCGTGCCTTGAATGCTGCTGAACAGGGCTGGCCTTGGGGGACACGGGTCAGGGACGGGCTGGGCTGGAGGGGAAGGAGGACAAAATCCCACAGAGGGAAAGAAGGAGGAAGGAAATGGCCAGGAGGTCAACTTCAGCTGAATATTTACCAAATGAAGAAGGGCCCTGCTCTGCTATTCCAAGAGAATTAGAGGGCTGAGTTGCCCAAATTCAACTCCTACAACTGTGGGCTCTCTTACGGATGAGATGCATTTCTGCCAAGTAAGTGGAGCGTAGTGAGTTCTTAGGGCCCTCCTCATTTAGCTTTGCCTCGCGACGGCTTTGAGCAGCGTGCTTATGAATTAGGCACCACTCTTTCCCCAAGTGGGAAAAGTGATTTTTAAATGAAGTGACTTGCTAGAGGTGGCTCACACAGACGAGTCACACACTGAGATAACAGCGCAGGCAGACAGGGAAGCGAGTGGCTCTGCTGGGACCAGGCTGCTGGGGACGAGTTTGTGCAGAACAGCGGCTGACGAAAACCGATCCCGAGGGGGACAGACACCGTCCTCACCAGCAAAACACCAGCCTACAGTCATCATTACCTAGTTAAGTATGAAACTTAAGGCACTTCCAAGCGCTTCAGGATTCCTCCCTGGTGCTGCGTTTGGCAGAGTTCCTCAGTTTGCAGGCAGCGATAACCTGCTCACAGCCAGGTGTGCTTTTGTCACCTCCCAATTGTTAAACAGTCTGTAAATCATCACTGCTGAGCCCAATCCAGAACACGGGACAGGGCACAGACTGTTCCTCACACACTGTCCCCACAGACTGTTCCTCGTGGCTGGCAGAGGCACTCAGTACCTGGGCAATATTTCAGATCTCACTACTGCATTTCCTATAGAATCTCGAATCCTGTTAGTTTTCTCGCATTCACAACTCGCATGACGCCTTCTAACTTAGTACAATTGTTCTTTCCAAGTGCGTATTCCTAATAATGACATATAAAGTCTCTATTTTTAAAAATGCATATTTTCTTTCATATAGAACTACCACAGTACATATATTGATTTTTTTTTTTTTAAAATACAGGGGGAGGGGGAAGCGTTGGGGGTTTTTTTATCTTTAAAAACCTTTCAAGCTTCATTTGCACATTCAGAAAATTTCTGGTTTCCCCTGGAAAGAAACAAAGGGGGGGATGTCTGTAATAAATTTAATTTCCTGCCTTCTGCTACTGTATGTATGATGCTATTCCTTTAAAACTTCCTTGCATCTTATTCTTTCAAGCCTCCCTTGCATCCTGTAGACAACAAAAGCCCAATAAAAATTGCTTTTATGCAATATGTGTGGTTTTAAAATTATACTTCTCATCAATTAAAAAAAAGTATTCTTATTGCAAGCTCCCTCTCACTTTTTCGGTAAATACAAGTTCAACTCATTTTTAGAGAGATGGTTGTGCTTTGACTGGAGGTTTCTTTTTCTAAATTGGATAGAAAGCAAGGACTAAAGTGTAACAGGGATGGGAAAAGTCTGTGCAAACTCTAAAATCGTGCTTTAGAAATATTTATGCAAATAACACTCAAGTAAAAAACAACCCCTTGAAGATAATTTTTTCTACCAACATCCTATTACTAATACGTACACTTGACTAAAGCCAAGTTTTAAAATGCATAGGCTATTAGAAGTTATGTTATTGGATTTGTTTGCAAAGCTAGGATGTTAAATTGTTCAGATTCACCGCTTTTCTTTTCTGGGGTTGCCCTACAGGTGAAAAGTGTGTTCTTTCTGAACATTTCTCCCAGGTGGAATTGGATTGTATGCCCAAGAAAGCAAAAATGAATGAGCAACATATGTCATAATTAGTCCTAAAACTTATACAACGTAAGTAGAGCAGTACAACAGGGAACCAGTCCTGTCTGTGGCAGCACACAGAGCTTAAAGTACACTCTCGTAGTTCAATACTTTTATCTCTTCCTCACTGTTTGATGCTTCTTGGCAACTCCACAGTTCAGTGCATTTCACACACTGCAGAACATGAGAACTGAGGAAAAAAAGATACATCACACAAAGAAAAGTCAGATGGCAGCTGTGCCAACTTAGGGCAAGAAAAGAAAATGATACAAAAATCTGGGGAAAATAAATTCACAGGTAAGAAAGAAATACAGAGAATAAGAGTAGAAAATGAACTAAATGCCAAGAGGCAATGGAAGGAATAAATTAATCTCTGTCAACGGGTGCAAGAAACAAAGAAGAATTTGTGATGGGAGAGCAAGAGGTGGAAGATGACAAAGGGCAGCTGTAGAAAGGAAGGAGCAGATAGGAATGGTTGGGAGCAACAAATGCAGCCCAGGAGGATTCCAGTCCATTTCTCTGCTGGCAGCTCACGGCAATGCAAAGCAGGAGATGGAACTCAACACATCTGCTCTCACTCCTGCAGAAAGCTCTGCACGCCCCCAGCCCGGCGTGGCTTTCCTATTGCAGACCACGGGACACAGGCAGCTCTCCTGGAATCCCAAAGCTCCAGGGAAGCACAGCTGAGCTCCACTGTTGGAGCACAACATCCATCGAGGACAGCCTCAGCAGAGCTCTAAGGGGCTGCCCCAACAAAATTGCTCTACTTGTGTTTCTAAACGTGGTGGAAGTGTCCTACACCTTCTCTCTGATTGCCCAGGGGTCATTCTGGATCCCACACTGCCTACTGCTGGCTCACAAATTTTTTTGTCTCAATTGATCGCTTTCCCTAGTATTACTTCACACAAGTGATAATCCTGTCTCTTGGAAAGGTTATATTTTTCATTTGTGAGATTATTTATTTCTTATCAGTCCCACGTAGAGAATGATTTTATCATCGTCTTGTACAGGGATAAAAAAATATCTTGTTGGCAGTTGATCTAGTGAAAGAATTAGAAGAACCACCTCAAAGGGGCAGGTTCATCTGAAGTTTGACTAGAGAACACAGATATTACAGACCCAGCTGACTAGATCTGCAAGCTTGTGGCTCCATGAAACATATGAGGGAAAAGAATCAATTCCTTTGAGAAAGAAGGAAGGGAAAAGAACACTGGGTATTATAAAATTGTGTGCCTCAGTCCTGGAAAAGGCTTTCATTATTTTTTTTTGTGCCAATGATATTTTTCATTCTTCTGGAAACATTTTATAGGTCCATACAAGGATAAAGTAAACGCTTCAGAGCAGATTACATCAAGCTCTGCTAATGAAGAAAGGTATTTGGTAACTAAGAGTTACTCTGGCATCATAAAATGAAACTACATTGGTTAAATTTACTCCTGTCAGGGTAGGTTTTGTTTAATCTACAGTCCACAATAATGCAGTGAATGGACGGGACTGAAAAGAGGTTAAAGACATCTTCTCATCAGAAGTCATTTGGTATAAAGTAAATTGTAATGGTGGCTGGAGGGAAAATCAAATAGAAGAAATGAATTCAGGCTCTGCGATCGAAGCTGCAGTTCCATTGATTAACCTCTGCTAAAACAAACTGCTGGACTGTGCTTTCTCATTTATTGTCTTCCCCATGTCTTGGTTGCTATGATATCCTTCTAAAGATACATGGCAATTACTCATCTGAGAGCTCCAGACAGAAAACGGACAAAAACAAACAACAAAAAAAAATCCTAATTAAAAAGGTTGATTAACAAATAACCAAAATTAAATAATTCTTGTGCCTTTGCTGAGAAGTTCTCACAAAACCTTTGCACCAATTGACAGGAAAATCCTTATTCTGCCCCACCAACATACCAAGGTGTTTTTACTTGTAAACAGAGTCCTGGAAATAACTGAAATATGAAACCTTATAGAGCTGTTATTTCAGCAACACACCTCCAATAAAACACTCTTTTAAACTAAAGCCGGACAATGACTTTAGAGAGAACCTTAAGTAATTTAGGAAGTTCCCACTCATATGAACCATTTTCCCCCTATGATTCTTTAAGAAAAAAATTGAATATTTTGGAGGCTAAAATCAAGCTCTGATTTGATAGATACTTAATTTCCTTTAAGTAAAATTTACTTCTATGGGTTTGAAGTAACTCCTATAATCTCTAGTGAGCCATACTGCCACTGTCTTTTGTATAAAGGTACCAGGCTTTGTTCTTGAGAAAAAACAGGCAGTTATGATTTATAGTAAATATTAATTAAAAATTTGTTATGTTCAGACCTCTGAATACACCAAGGGAATTTTTACCCTATTACATCTAAAAAAAATTCAGGAGAAATTTCCAATAAAAACTCATTATTTAACACTATAAATTATGGGAAAATATTTCTCTTGCATTTTAACAATTAGCATTTAGCTGTTGTCTTTGAAAATTCATTAGATTGTTGTGTAACTGGTCCTTTTTTGGAAGAGTTATCAACATAATTTTGGAAATTAAAACCCCTAAAATAGAGATGCTGAGTCACAGCACAGACGCCCCAAGGTTTTCAGTGAGCAGCTGCAGCATTGGAGAAGAGCAATGCCTTCAGTACCCAAACCCACACAGTGTCAGCCATTTCTGGGCACTCTTTTCCTGCATTTTAACAAAAAAGTGCTTTCACTAACGCAGCTGAAAGTGACTGGTGTTTGACCACAAGCCATAGCAATGTGCTCACAAAAGTAAAACTGGAGCTTTTCAGCCACAAGTTCTGGACTTAAACACCTGCATTTCCATTCGGCCACTGAAAATACGTATCTATATCTACATCTATCTATATATATCTATATCAATATTTATATCAATATCTATATCAATATCTATATATCTATATTATCTATCGATATCTATATCTAGATCTATATATCTATATCTAAGCTATCTCTATATATCAATATATATAGATTTATATCCATATAGGCACGTGTGTTTGTACAGTAAGAAGTGAAAAGGGCTCACTATTTTCTCCCCCAGGATGTGATATCGTTGTTGCTTTAATCGACCCCATCTAAGGATACAAGTGAAATAAGGTCTGCAAGGAAAGTTTTATTAGAACAGGTAATGTGGTTGTGAGAAAAAAAATGAGACTTTTACCAAAGCTTTTCTTTGGTTTTAGTATGGGAGCAGCAACCTTCAAGCAAAACAGGGTTAAGATAAATTGTTCACATTCATCTAAGCTGCTTAAGGAATTCAGAAAAAAAGTGATGTTCAGCATTTGCAGAAGGGACTAAAACAAGATGATCAGGACAACAGGACAGGGGAATAAGACAGGGAATTGTTGCCTCTGGAATACAAGAAACTAATGGAAATCAAAATTATAATGTGCAATAAAACCTCTGTTGAGTCCCTGGGTTTAGTGTCCAATAGATGTGACTTATTCTCCCTACAAAGCCTCTTGAAGATATTTTGTAGACAGTCCCTAAAGATTTGTAAGAGAGGTTGGAAATGGAGTTCTTGTCCTGGGGAAAATATGATTTTCATATTTTTTTTCACCAATTGTCTGTGTGAATCCATTATAGTGCTGGAGGATTCTTTTCACCCACACTTTCCCTGGGGACATTTGGTGCTTGGGATGAAATATGTTGGAGTCTGAGACAGACAGAATGAAAGAGAGAGAATCCATGAATTGTGATAGTCGTGGGGTGAGAAACTATTTCTTACAGGAAATGCATTTGCAAATGCTGCACTTGTTGCTCCACACGAGCAGCCTTCCTCTGGTGGGTGGTGGTCTGCAAGTGAGCCCCTGACGATGAGCTCAGCAGGTCAATAATGCATCTGAAAGCTGTGAAGAGAAATTCTGGGAAAACACCATCCAGTGTGTAATGCTCCTTGCACAGGCTGGTCTGGAATTCTCAGGTAAATACCTGGTTTTGTCTGGGAAGCTGATGACATGAATTTCCTCTTGGTAAATGCGGTGGGGTCCAGCAGGGAGGCTGCACATCACTGCACCCACACCCTCCCAACAGCAGCCACCCCCAAACCGCAGCAGGAGCTTGTGCTTTTGCTTCAGTGGCACTTTGCCATTTTCTCCCCACCTGCTCCATTTTCCCACAGGCAACTCGAATTCTGTATCACACTTCTTTTTGTCCTAATCACCTTGTTTTAGTCTCTCCTGTAAATATTGACCATCTGTTTTCCTGAATTCCCTGAATGTACCTGCCAGTAACCTGTGGGACCCTTGAAAAGTTCAAATATATTAATCTATACAGCAACTTTGTACAAGTATTTGAACTGCAACATTTTCATGTTCTCTGAGTCATAGGTTAATTCAGTGCCCTTGACAACTGAAGATTCACAAGAAAATAATCCAAAATAACACTGACTTCTGGATTCTCAGTGTGCTCAGACAGATTTTAACCACAGTAATGATTCTTTCCAAACCAAGATCTCAATCCTGCTGCCATCCGTGGGTCATATGGATGTGAATATTTGCTCAGTTGGAAACTGCAAAAGAGTACAGTGCAAAAATCTGCCAAATTGAACCCCTTTAGAGAGAACAGCAGTGAGCTGGGTGACTGTGAGACAAAGGATGGAGAAAATAGCAGAAAATATTGTCCACCGTCCTCCCCCACTGATGGAGGAGCAAGAAGAGAGAGAGGCCTGCAGTGACCTCAGAGACTCACAAAAGATGTTCCTTCACAAGAAAGAAGGAGGAAGGTTTGAATGAGAACAACCAAGACTTGAACTTCCAATGAAACCTTAAGTTCTTCCTTCAAAAAAGTGGCTTGGGAGTAGGAATTAAGAGATAACTTTAATATGCATTAACCACAACATTATTATTCTATCTATGAACCTTTT
This sequence comes from Origma solitaria, assembly GCA_013397895.1. Classification (NCBI taxonomy): domain Eukaryota; kingdom Metazoa; phylum Chordata; class Aves; order Passeriformes; family Acanthizidae; genus Origma; species Origma solitaria. The sequence continues at coordinate 888,284 of VZRL01001799.1, forward strand.
TTTAGAGTGACATCAAGACACTCATGCCAATTTACAGCACTGAAGTTTGAATTGTATGCTTGAACATAGTGATGCCAGTGGAAATTTCACTACTGATTTTAATGGAGTTGGCATTTCACAAATAGGATATGGCTTTATTCCTCATTAGGAAAAAAACCTACTTTATGCAGTGTCACAGTGATGTGAGAAATTATATAAGAAGTCAGTGACACTGAATAACAGCGAAATGATATATATTGCTTCAGTTATATCTACACATTATAATGTGTTTTAAAACAATTTGTTAGAGCAGCGTCTGTTACAGATTTACTAAAACAATTTGAATGTGCTTTTCAATGAGCTGAAGAACCGAGCTCCACCTATTAATCATGGAATACAGATCAATGAATAATTTATAAATGGTACCTTTATTCAAAGTGCTGCCAATTAGCTAAACAGTCACTGCATCCATAATTGTATCAGTCACCTCTAAACTTTCAACCTTTATCAAGATTTTGAATGCTGAGGCAGAGAAATTGAATGAAAAGTAAGTTTTTAGCATAAGAGCTTCACACTGACTTTGATATTCTCTGGCATCATTGACAGTTTCCTCAGGAAAGGCAATTCTGAACCCTTTAATGTAAAAAAAATATATATTCCTATTTCACACCCCACAGCTTTTAAAGACAATCATAACTACACACTGTAAATATAGTAAAATAAAAATAGGTACTGTGTACCACTACAAAAGAAGTAAAGCAAAGCTAACCAAATAACTCTGCTCCAAAAAAGACTTTATCCTGTACTTTGGTATTTCCACAGATTATTTCCTCTTCTGCAGCACAGGTAGAAAGTTGCAATTTTTTCCCAGGGCCATGCCCTCACTGAGATTTCCAACTGTACAACAAACTGTGCAGTTCCATGGGGCTGTTCTGTCCTCCAGTCCCACTCACCATAGCGAAATGTTTTCTTCAAAACCAGTGTAGAAATATCTGTACAAGTAACAAATCCAGGAAACCTCTCTTTCCTACTTTATTTCAATTAAAAAGACAAACAATTACAGTCGGCCATATTAATGCAAGATTAAAATTGCAGTGGTAAATCATAGAGAGTCACTCTTAATAGTGACATAAAGAGAAGTAAGAATTATCTGCATACATTTTTAATGTAAATTGGTGTTATTTGCATGCCCAGAAAGATGGAGGAATGGCAGCAAACAAAAAAGGCAATCGACTGTCGTGCCTTTAAGCTTCGTGTTGGTTTCCTTTCCCTTCTGCAGCAAAGCCCTCTGGCCTCTCAGCATGGAAGCAGAGCTAACACTGACTTCCTGAGGTGCAAGATGCAGCTGTGATGTTCAGCTAATTGAAAAACATGCTTGAAAGTGTATTAGTAAATTTTGAAAAGATTGGGCTATAACAAGATGCTTTTCACACAATCCCTGGACTTAGCCCCCAACATTTTTGGCTTTTTTCTATCGGCACAGTCAGTTTGTCAACATTGCAAATTTAACATTTATTTTATCCTCCAATTTTCATAATCGGTTCATTTGGCTTAATGTGGGACTCCTCTTATAACGGAATATTCACCAAATACCTGCAGCTCAGTAACATCAATTTTGAAAGGGTATCTGTGGCAATTACTTCAGCTTTTTCAGCTCACATTAACCTACTCTGGAGGGGGTTGTGGTGTATTTCTGCTCCTGTGAAGTGTGCCAGGGTATGCATTTGTGTAGACATGAAAACATAATGTATATGTGTAATTCTGAGTATGTGTTTATGAATACATACACAAATAAAAATGCATATCCTTATCCAAAATGAAAAGAAACATCCCTATCACATACATACAGTGAAAGACAGTGGTTAGGGTTGGGAAAAGGAGAATACAGTCATGGTGTGCTTGTTCTCACAGTATGAAACACTTAGGGGGAAAAAAAAGCAGAGAGCCAACAGAAAAGCACCCAAAGGAAAAACAAATTCTCGAGAACATGAAGAGAAGCCAAAACAGAAGATGCATCTACTTCATCTTGTAATACAACTTCATTTTAAGAGAAAGATATAAATGAAAAGTCAGTGAACGTGCAGTTTGGTAATTGAAAATCTCTGTAATTACCCCAGCTACCAAGGGAATTTTCATCTATTTGTACTCAAAGACGTTGTTTTTTAAAACCAAGGCAAAATTATAAGAAACTATTAGGGAACAGTCTAAGATAATATTTTTAAGTATGTAATAAGAGTAAGGAACATCTCTGATTTTATGTCCTATAACACCACCCAAACTGCTTCAATTAAATTTCCTGTAGTGCTTACAAACTCCAGAAGCAGTGCATTTTCAGGGAGACTTTAGCTGCCTGTGTAGCATCCATGATGTACTACAATTTTAAGCAGCCATTGGGGTTTTTGTCTGAGAGGAAGAATGATACCTTACAGGCATTTCCAGTCTCACCACTGCACCTTCCCACCAGTGCAGCACATTACTGTATTATGGGAGAGATGAAAATTGGTGACTCAAAATCATTTTTCTAATGGCTGCTTTGTAACTTGGAATTTTAAAACAGTTCCTATGATTTTCAACATAGACGCAGGCAGTGAGTGGAGGAAACCCTCTAAGAAACTGGTTTAAAAAACCTTTCCTCTGATTCATTTGTACTTTAAATAGCTTAAATTAACAGATGCTGGGACTCTAAGCATTTTTCCCTTAGATCTTTAGTCATGCAACAGAGGCGAGCTAAATAAGTGAACTAGATTGAACCTCTACCAAACTAAAGTTAGTAACAGGCTGGAGGCTAAAATCATGTTCACTGTCCCTATCAGCACACATTTGATGTATGTGCTAAACTGACGGCATACGAAAACAAACAACAAAAAAAACCTCATTTTCATTCTTAAAATCCATTTACCAAGCAAACTAGGTATTTAGGTCCCATCAGTAAAATCCTCCCGAGCAGCAGTGAGGCTGCAGAGAGCTCACCCAGGAGAAGGTGGAGATCTCGGTGGAGATATCCTTAGGCAAGGGGCAGAGCTTCCAGGGCTGATTCAGGATTCCCTGGGCAAGTTACAGCTCTGTTGTAAAGAAAAACCTGATGCACGCCACCGGAAAACACAACGAGAAATAACCTTGATGGAAAGAGCCTGCAAAGACACGAGCAGCAGTGGAAATTCCAACTCACTTTATAAAGCTTTTCTAATTTCTAAGAGGTCTGAGAGTGCTGCCAAAGGGATAATTGCCAACAATTCCAGCTACCAGCACCACCAGGACCATGGTCCTTTTTGCATGTGCCATGCTTCTTACCTTGTCCACTCCTCTCTCTGTCCTTTATTCTCCAATTTCTTCATCTCCTCACTGTAATTCCTCTATTTTTCTCGCTGCCTTGTCTGCTCAGCTCTGCCATACCAAGTGCAACAACACAGAGAGCTGTAGGCCACTCCCTTCCAGCAATTCCCTTCCTCTCATCTTATCTGTATTCCTTTGAACATCTTTGCTCCCTCGAACTGCAGAAATGGGTAAAATTAGCGAAAAGTAGGGAATTAACAAAATTCCGACATTTTCCGAGGAACGCTGACATTTTTTAATCATTAAAACACTTCAGTGACTATTTTCACTGAGATCCATGAGTGCCTCTGTGCAAATTCCTGTGCTGAAGGATTAAGACACTGTGATCCAGATGATGCTGAATATGATGCTGAAAACAAAATGTGCAGAGTAAAACAACATTTCTAGTTCTGACAGATGGCACATTTTTTTCCTTTTGAGGATTATTTTTTCTAAAAATATGTGGGTTTAGACTTTCGAGAATTAATAAACTAAAGAAGAAGATATTTTTAAAGTTACATTCTTACGTAAAGGAATAAAAATAGAAAGCAATTAGCTTTTGTTGTTGTGATTGATATATTTTGTACAGCTACCCAGACCTCTCTTGGGCTGCCTGTTTGCTCTTAGTCAGCAAGGACAATGACATCCTAAAGTTACCATTTCTCATTCATTTCACTAAACGTCACTCCTAGGTAGATGGGAAATTAAGAGATTAAGCAGGAAGGAGACTGAGCTGTCACGGGAAAATTAATATTTTCAAATTAACTTTAGACAAAGGATGCAGAGGATCTAAGTTATGTTGATGAAAACAAGGAGTTTCTCCATAATAAATATGCAAATCAAGCCATTGATCTATTGGTTATTATGACAGTCTGATGTCTCAGAAAAACTTGCTGCGATTCCAAGCAACAGCCATACAATGATGAATACATATGGTAGGAGATCAAGATGCTAATGCATAAATGAGTATTTAGAATGCTTAAACCCCCCTTCTTATCAGGTAATTTCAAATATAAACAGCTTCTAAACGCAATAGCTTTATCTGTCACTGTTAATTAAACCTATACTTCGTCAACATACAATAATCCATTTATTATAGTAAAAGCCACTACATTTCAAACCGCTCACAAATTGCTAACCATAATTGCTGAGATTATTTTATTTCCAAGTGCAGGCAGCAAAGCTACCTTAAGATTCAACAATGGGAAGATAATTTTGGAGTGTAACCCTAGCTCCATCTCACAGTCCATTTGCTTTAGTATTGGCAGCAGACAAGCTGTAATTTTTCATTTCCTAATTAGATTTAGCCATTAATTTAACTGTTCTATCATACTGGTGGGCTAGAACAGCCCTATTTGTTTGGTCCTTTTCCTCGTTTTTACTAAATACCATATGATAAATGCAGTAAAGGAGTGTGAAACCACGAGGATCTGAATAGACAAAAAGACCTGGGCACTTCCACACTGGTCCTGTAACAACCTAAATTTTAAGCACCTGACTTCCAAAGTGCAACTCATGACATTTTGAAGCACTTTCTGGTAGCACATGTAGGGAAACTGGGCGCTCTGTGAAGGATTCACACTCTCAAGTAGCTAAGGGGGGATGCTGAGGCAATGAGAGCGCCATAAATCCCAGCTCCCTGGGGGCTCAGGTGCCTAGCTCAGGGCTGCAGGAGTCAGACAGGAATTCAGAGTTCCAGCAAGGCTCTGTGATTTAGGGAGCAGGCAGACAAGGCTGAAACCCTGGGAGAACTTACTGCTCCCTGCTGCCTCTGCTTCTCTGCAAGGCACTGCCGTTCACAGAGCAGAGCCCACTTGTCGGGTTGGGTGAATGTTACAAGGCCAGTTTAATAACAAGTCAAAGAGATTAGTTTAAATCACTTTTAATGCTGGTTCAAGCTAACCTGGCTGGCTCTGGATTGACAGGGAATAAGGATGTCTGCTTTGGAGGCAACAATCTCCTACAGAGAAAAGGTAACAATGCAAAAAGGCAGCGTGGTGGTTACTCCTTAAATTGCTACAGGCTTTCCCAAAATAATCATCTGCTACTCCATTTACGCACTGAAATCATTCCTTTCAAAAAAAGTGAGTGAGGGTCATTCCTGTAAAAAATCCCCAGCATAATGGAAGGAAGCAATAGGAGTCACTTTTCTTTCATACACTGCGGAGAAAAAGAGGTGAATCTTCCATAGTGTTCCCAGCACGAAAGGGCTCAAACTCTCTTCTTTTCTCCATTTCTGTGACGCTCCAGCCACCTGCACTCCACCCTCCACAGCCCCAGGGAAAACTTCTCTAATGGACCCAAAGCAGGGCAGCACAATCTGCAGTCTGGGGCTGAGAACACCTCTTTAGGACGAGCGAGAAGAGGGAGCTGGGGGCTGATCCCTCTCCTGGCAACTGCTCCGAGTTTTTACACGGAGTGTTTTGCCCAAAGGCACTTTGAACTTGGATTAGTAACTGGGCCAAGATCTCTGCTGACCCGGGCGGCTGCCTGGGTGACTGAACTACAGACATACTCTGTCTGTTCTGCCCAAGGACCTGCAGGGGTTTTTAGCAGAATGACAGAGATGTAACCGGAGTGGACAATGCCCTCTGTGCTGCATACCTAGGGCGCTTTAATGAGAAATGAAAGGTATGAATTTGATCTCCCCGAGGCTACAAAGAGCCCAGAGTTTCAGTCTTGCAAGCCTGGATGAGTGCTCTATCTACTGAAATATTGTATAAATTTCAGAAGTCCCGATTCGGCCATTATACACTGCGCAGGCATCACATCAACCACGCTTTAGCTGAGGAGATGTAGACAAAACATCACTTCTCTTGAGGATCCCAAAGAGCCTTGGGTTTGAGATGGATCTGTGTCATGGAAAAAGCAGCACTTGAGGAGCACAGGGACTTTACTGCAAAAATAGATTAGAATCTGTTCGTGCTGGGCAAGGGATTTTAAAGTCCACTCATATGCACTGAGAGTCCTGCATTTCATACAGCCAATACCCAATATTTCACAGCAAACAACTCTCATTGTGATGTTTTAATGCTCCCCATCTTCCCAGGGAAGTTGTAACTTAATGCAAGTATTTGCAAGCGGATGTCAGTGTCTGTTTACACTACAGGCGTTAAAATAGGGAAAATCTTCCCACAAGTCTAAGTGACTGAACAACCCCCTCTGGAGCTGCTTCTTGAATAACTCCCACAAGTGTTTGCAGTGTTCTGGCTTGAGGATGAAAATACATCTAAATTAAAATTTACCCCAAGATTGATCAACAGATTTTGGGTACAGTTAGACCAGTGTCAGGACCTCCTAATAGAGGGTGAACAATAAAAAATTCTCAAAGAATTTTCTTTGGTAAGAGAAAGGAAAAAAATACTAAGTATTTTCATAGGGGGTTAGAACTCATCTAACAAGAGTGTGCTGAGAGTGGAGGATGCACACACTGCAGTGCCAATGGACACTTTTGGAAATCTGTGAGGAATGTGCTTGGAAATGAGAAATGCAGACCTGGACAAAAGATTATATAGCCTTCCACCCTATAGACAGAGAAATGCATCTCATAGTGACTTTTCAGTCAGATTGCTATTTTTTCCTACTGTGCATTTGGGACAAGAATCTCATTCTAAAAATCATTTTGAAATGCATTAGCCAACAAGAGACTTGGTGCTTATGCCAAAAGAGCCAAGATCCCTCCTCTGGAGCTACAAGCAACAAATCTGCTAAATGTCCCTGACACACAGTCCCTTGGTTTCATATAAAACCTCAGCTTATATTAATTCTGGGACTTCCGAAATCTGAAAAACATGAGAGGGGTTTCTCCAGAGACTTCAAGACAAAGCAAATGACCCTTGCTACAAATAAGCAATTTTTTCTTCTACGTGAACAAGTACCAGAAGGCTGATTAATCCTTAAGCATAATCATAACTCACCCAACCAAAAAAAGCAAGGTCAAACAATGAGTTCGTAAATCACTGAAAATTGTGTATGATTATGTAATAGGCTGTCATTGACTTGGGACTTTACATTTCTGATTGCACAGGCATAGGTGAGGTGTCCTAAAAAACATTTCAGCACGTACCAACCAAGAAGAGATATTCTCAAATCTGCGTGTTGTAAAACCAAATGGTTTTCATTTATTAATTATTGACTTTCTCCCACTGAAATTTAGCGATATTACGTCTATTACTGTCACAAGAACTGGAAAAAAATATAAAGGGGAACGGAGGAAAAATAACAATACTTTGTGATTTAAAATGAAGCATCACCACCACCACCAACTGCTCTCTGAATCTGAATCGCTAAAACCATAAGATTATCAATAAGACTTGATGCAGGTAGAACAATGAAACCTAATTATTTCTCACAAAGAAGGCCATTCCATTTCAAATAGAGGAAATCCAAGAGCAATAAAGCCCATGCCATTAACAATTTGTCTGCATACATGATTAGACTCACAGAGATAAAGAAGCCTCTGAATTTAATGATGAATCCCATATTTCTGGCTGGGCTCAATATCCTCTACTAATTATATTGGAAGACCTTGTGGTAGTTAAAGGTATTTAGATGACAAAATATGGCACTGTCTCCATAGATTTACTATTAACACTTGGCATTTATTATTGCGTGTTAAACTACACTGTGAATTAATATCGGTATTTAGGGTTATTTCTTTTGTTTAAATGTTAAAAAAGTAATTCTGGAGAGCTAGGGGACAGTGCTTTATGGCTGTTTGCTGTTTAGTAACCCCAAAATACGAGCTGCATACATATGGTGCCCAAAATTAAAATTCAACAGAACAAGTTACCAAAGAAACTTGGGGAAAGAAAATCAAGCGGTTCAGGACAATGAACTGAGAACCTGACATGAGCTGGCTCTTAGCAATACCAGGAACAAGTATAATTATACTTGATATAAAAGATTATCATAAAACAGAAAGAAAATCCCATTACATATTTAAATAAGTAACATTCTAATGGCAACAAAAGTGTTAAATATTTTCTTTATACAGAGTACTTGGAACTGGCACAAGAAACATTATTTATTGAATCTGCTAGGAATAAATATCTTGTGTTCTACCATTTGATTTGCAATAGTTGTTTATTTCTTTCAGTCTTGGAAAAGACACAAAACAAGTTCTTTCTCTTAAAACAAAAAAACTCCATAGCTTAATTAGAAAGCTAACGAGGAAAAAAAAGAAGTTTTAGTCTGTGGAAAAATATTTTCAATATCTAATTCACAATAACAAAAATGCTCCTCAGACGCACTCTGCCCTAAGACTTTTTTATCAAATCAGTCACATATATTCTACTGATTTTTCTGCAGTTGCTAATATAGATTTGTTTCCTGGCACACAAAGTATATTCCTGTGCTCGGTGTCTGGTATTTTAAATCTCTTGAGAAGTGCAAACACCCACTTGGAACAATGTTCTGAGCTCGATGGATGGATATACTACACACACATATACGCCCATGCAGACACAGCCCCAAATCCTCTCTTTGTATCTTCCCTGCTCAGGATGCTCAGAAATCTCTGTCCTTTGTGGATGGCTGGAGCTGGTTTCTAATTTGCAAAAGCTGACAATTTTGCTCACAACCACCAGCTCGTTCCCAGAATGCCGCGTGGGAGGGAAAACATGCCCAGCACTGTTAAAATGGCACATACAGGGGCACAAGTATTTTTACCAACCGCACGGAATTTGACACTCTTCAACTGCCAGTAAAACCAAAACCATGAACAATTTAACAAAAATGAATCACCGTGTTTTGGGAATGGATGTATCTTTGTACTCCCCATACGAAATTGCCACAGAGACAAAAGAACAGATTTTGATCATTCTGATTAGGAAAAAAAAATCATTTCAATGGCTGGAAAGATTACAGGAGCTCCTTCTTATCTCAGAATAAGGTATAAAGTTAGTCGTGTGTGAATTTTGAATCTGATTGACCATCATTGATAGTGCAACCCTGCTATAAAAAGCTGTGCTGTTCCAGGAAGCATCTGGTCCTGACCACAGCAAGAGGCAGTGTCATCTCTTCCGTGGCTCCTCTGGGTGTGCTCCTTGACCTCCACGGGTACACCTTTGAAAATCTGTCTATAAATATAATAATTGGTGCTTCCAGCATAATTTGCACACGTTGATATGTCCATACATATAAACAATAGTATCTCTGTATTTTCCAAGAGTGTCTTCTATTCAGCTGCTTTGGAGTTCATTCAAGGCTGCAATCTACTTCATATTTCCATTGAGACAAGTACTTAAGTTTGTACTTTTTCTCAGAAATGCAATTAAAACCTAAATATTACAGCACCATATGCAATAGCGCATTTCAATCTGTTGATTTTACTGAATTTCACACGAAAGAAACAGTCTAAGAAATCCTGTAATGAATACCAAAGCACTGAATTAATGGGTAATAGTGGGACTACTACCCACTAATATTACTTTTAATAATAATATAATTCATTAATATTGCTATTAATAGCCTGGACTGATGCTGAAAGAGCCTCCCAAACAGGATCCCTGTCGCCAAACCCAGCAGTCCCACTGAGACTGGCAGGTCAGATCCCAGTGTAAACTCACGCTTTACTAGGAACACTTTCCTGGCAATCTGCACAGGCATCAAGGCAGGAGTGATTACAATATCCCCATCTGACTTTCAGAAGAGGAATTCTTCAGGTTCACTAATGGTCATTGCTGATTTCTACCAATGCAGGGCAGAAATCTCAAGCATTAATTAAACTCCAAATCACAAAGCTTGATCTGCTGTTGCCTAAATGCTTTCCTGACATTTCCTTCTCAGCAGACATCAGCATAAAGCCCAAATGGCATTCCCTGGGTATCACCTGAAACATTTGTATTATTCTAGGGAGTAATTTCAGCATACCACAGGAGAGAGCCTCAAATAAAGTGTAAAATATCCTCACGCCCCTCTTTGCCTCGCCATCCCCAGCAGCAGTGACCGAGTGCCAGTGGGTGCAAGCCCTCCCGGCTCCGCAGAGGCAGCGCTGCCTCCACATCTGTCATCCAAAGGGTATCAGGGAAAGCAGACTCTCCACATGCACACCTCCTGTGCTGCAGGAGCCTTTGCCTCGCAGAGCTCGCTGCAGACTGCTGCCAGATTGCCGTGTTAGCTGCTCAGGGTTTTTTCAAACATTTACATGACAAGATGAGACAGACAAACGGATCCTCGTCCTGATGCTGTGAATCATTTCTCACTGCCAGCAGCGCAGCCACTCAGCTCACATTCTTAAAGGCACATTAAGCAAAATTTATGTTTTGCTACTGTACAGCCCAAATGGCAATCCTGGTTTATTGGCAATAACTCATCACCTGCGTCTCGCTTACAAAGTGCCCCACAAAAGGAGCTGACGCACCATGATTTAGAATTGACAGACGCCAAAGAAGACTCGAGTAAATTTTCTTCATTGCTGAAGTTGGAAGACATAAATGACAAACAATCCTAATTAATTTACTAGATTTCTTCCTCTTCCCTATGGGGGTATTTAAACACTTTTCCACATCAACTATGTCTTTCATTGTTGCATTTAATAGACAGAAACTCTTTCTCATTATTTAAAGTAAAATCACTTTCAACAAAATCCTCCCATTGATCACATTGCAAGTGTTGGACAATTTGCTTTGCAACCCAAGCATGTGATTGCTTGATTGCACTGTGAATTAAAACATCACCCATTTCTCTTCATAAATGTTATTCAGCTAATCACAAATTGAGGACTTCTATATATAAAATTTTACAATAAGAGTCTAAATCATAATGAGTCATTATCAGCTGTAATTAACTCATGGATTCAGGTCACTCACATCCATGAGTGCCCCCTTTGGAACAAGGAACCTGAAGGGCCACAACCCAAAGAACTCGCAATCACTGATTTACACCAAGCTCTGCATCAAAACACTTTAAATAAAATCCAGAAGAAAATGTCATTACTCTCAGCCTTCTCAGCACCTTCCATTGCCCCTGGTGTCCAAATTGTTTTCAGTCAGTTCAGCACATCTCTAGTGTATAATTTGTTTTATTCAGTGGAATTTCCTGTCATGTCTTGTCACATCAGTCCCAGAATGGCTCACTGCCTTTAAGAGATACAGAACAGTCTACAGTAAGGGGAAAATGTCAGAGAACACCACAGTCAGAGCTCACTCAATGCAAAGAGAAACATTTGTATGGAAAAACTATTCCTGAACTCCACAAAAATGCAAACTTCAAGATATGGAGAGATTATTTCGTATTGCAAAGAAAAATGAAATGTATAGCAAGAGTTCTTTACATCAAAATAGAAAGCAAAAGGAATTTTATGTATATCCCATTTGGGAGAAATGGAGAAAAATATAGTGTAGGCTTCTCAGACTCATATTTAATGCAGAAATCAAAGTGCATGCAGAGGTTTTGGCTTGCTTTTGGCTCAGTCTAAGTGAAAAGGTAAATTCCTAGTCAAAGAGTACTACTGTCATCTGCATTCCACCTTCCCCACTTCTTCTGGGGTATCTCACATTTCAAGCTCATAGCATGTTCAATTTGTTGAACAATTTAACAGTCAACTAGTGAAATACTTTCCATTTCCTCAGAAATTATAGAACCATTCCTAGGATAGGAAAAAAATTGGTCTTCAGTCTGCAACAGCAACACAGCCTAATAACTTGAGTTTATCTAGCTTCGAAACAGCAGCTTTATACCACAGGATTGATTGGGTGAAGGTCTGTGGACAGAAAATCAAATTGGATTATGATGTTTCCTTCTGATCTTTTACAGTATGAATTTGTGATTCAATCCTCAGCTTTGGTTCGCACATGATGTTAGGCTGAAAACCATTTATATTTTTATTAACACCACTGGTCTGTGTCTTTCCTCCTTATTGGTAAAGCTGCTCTGGCAGCACTGGAATTTCAGCAAGGAAATGTGATGCACAGTTTTTCAGGGGTTGCCTTGATCCTGATGAAATACCTTGGAAGAGATTTTGCAATGCTGAGTTAAATACATTTGTGCTGCTAATTCATGCTCGGCTCAGTAAGAGAGGATTCAGACAATAATTTAGGGATATGAAACCTGATGAAAACCTGACCTCAGACACAGGCAGCCAGCCTCGTGATAAACCTTACAAGAAACTCTAGCTGTTATTTCAGGGAGAGAAAAAGGCATTAGCCCCATGATACTCTGCATCCACACAGCATGGAGGAATAGGATACAATACTAAAAAAATGACAAGCTTGGGATTTACAGAGCAGATAGGATGAATTCAAACATTCAGATAAGGAAGGGGTCTGCTGTGGGGTGCCCCTCTCTTCTGGGGAGAACTGAGGGCCATGGGACACAGAGGAACCAGAAATAAGCTTAGGTGAGGCTGGGGTCAAGCTAATGAAGAACCAGGGGTCATGTCACTGTGAGAGACTCTAAGTGCCCAGCAGAGGAAAGTGAGGCATGGTCAGATTCCAAAGAAGTTGTAAAGGGGAAAAAAAAACAACCCAGATTTGTTTTGGCAAGTCTGACCACAGGAAAGAAGAGGAAGATTTGAGCGCAACCCGAATATGATAAACACGCTACAAAGTGCTGACCTCAGTGCTGTGTCAGGTTCTTCCATTAGCTGAAATACAGCCCTGGCATTAAAGGAGTCCCAATTTTCCCAATTAGAAGTCCAAGGCCGTAAAAAACGCTAGCTAAGAAAATGTGGGGAAATTTCATGATGTGGTGAAGAATAACAATTTCAGTCTCATAAAATCCAAGAGTTATTTAAAAAAAAAAAAGTCACAAATGTTCTGGCAGAGCAGGCGATCCAACACCCTGGGATTCTCATCCAGAATTCAGTTTCAAAACAGTGGCACAGCTGCGTTAGGTTTTTATCAGGCTCCATCTTACAAGGCACCAGTTAACCTCCTGTGGGCATACACAGCTCCAAATGAAACACACACCGAATCACCCAGAACATGACAAGATCATTTGGCACTTTCCATAAGCCATCAAAGGCGGAGGGAAAAAATCCCAACAAAATAAAGCTCCCTGCCTCCACCCGAGGCATCTGAGCACGGCTGTTCTTGGGCACTGTCCCAGAGAAGGACATATGCCGAGGGAGCTCCGAGCTCTGGACTGAGATCCAGCAGGGCAGAATTATCCCAGATTTACATTTCTTTAATTCCTGCTCTAAAGCAAGGTGATGTAGAATTCCCACTGGGCACCACAAGCAGTGAGGGAGTGGGACAGAAGTCAGGATCCATTTGCTTTAAAGAACAGGCACATTTTCTTGGTGGCATCCCCAGGTTAAAACGCATCTTGTTCGAGGTTGCCTTTGAACTCAGGCAGCACCACTGACAAATGCAAACTTCCCCTGCTGGGACAGCTTGCTCATTCCATTTTGCTGGGATAATTACCTTTGAGCTACTCTAATAGAAAGAAAAAAAAAATGAAATAAAAAATCATATTTTCTGCTTCATTTTCATAAAGTTTCAGTAACTCATGCCTGTCAGGTATACCAGACCTGGGAATATGCTGTGCTTGCATATCAAAAAATATTGAGTGATTGTGTCAACACAGTTTACTAATTCAGCCATTTCTGTCCCCATAACTCTACAGAGCTCTTTTGGCTGCCTGCAGTAATTAGTGGCTGTCAAATGCATCACACTTTGTCTATATCTAGTGTCACATTAACAGCAATTTATTTTAATTGATCCTTGATCAAAAAGATCACTGGAGATCCCACACATCATCTTTTGTTCTGCGCATGCTGTAAGCTACTGGACAACCCTACCGGGATAGAAAGACGACCTTTTGGATGTTTGAATAATGATGGCTGACATATTTGTTAAATCTGCTGGCACTAAACTGCATGATATACTATTCAAATGGCAACACAATTTGCTATGTGACATTAATTCTCCATCATTGCACATCATTCTATAGATTCTTGGCATTTCATCCCAAATTTACCTTCAGAATATTTTTTAAAAATCTATCTATAAAAGAGAAGGGTGCTCAACCTAATGAGGAAATGCTGTCTTCATAACATTGTTTATAGATTGCTTCATTATTCATTTTTTATAGGCACCTTATTAAAATTGGAAAACAGAGGCAGAAAGACTATAAAAAAGCTCCATAACGATAGTTCGCATTTCATTTTTCTGTGCCAATTCCTTTAAAACACTGAAACACTAGAGAACACTGTTTGTCAAAACTGACTACAACAAATCATTCTTACATTTAAAATTTCATCTCCCCTCTTTGCTCAAGGAATGAAACACTCAAAATATTTAGTGCAAAGTAAGAAGACCTATTATTCAGAGTTATGGCTTGCCAAGGTCTACTCTTCACTGCACCCCATATGACCAACAGGACAGCTGCAGGAAATTGCATTAAGAAAATGAAGGATTGCAGTATAATATGGGCATCTGAAGAAAATGTCCCTTGCACATAGGTCTTCAGAGTCTTGCATCCACAGAGAGCTAATGGTCTGTGAGTAAATTAGTGCCATGAACATCTTTTACATCATATTACCCCAGGGAGACCTACTAACTTCAGCACATGAAAGATGTATTAAATGTGTTCTGGCCATTGACTGTCAGGTTTATACTTGTCAAAACTGCCTCACACACCAAGAAATTATGGATGATGTTTTGATCCTGATGATGTTCAAGCAGAAATTGCCTTTCCTTGGTCTTCTCTTCTTTGAGAAATGCAACTCATAGCAAGAGCATCCACTGTCATCATTGAGGGAAGGAAAAGTATTTTTGCCTTTTCTGTGTTACTAAGTATTCAATTTTTTTTCATGTTGGGTAAAAACCCTTTTCTATCAGTGTATTGACTGCCACATGCCAAGTACTTTATCCCATGTTTAATAACACTGTCCACTATTTTTCCATGTGTGGTAACTCGTGAAGAATTACTGAGATTTTCCATTGAATTTTCTGGTAAAATAATTTTATAGTGTATGTACTATAGCTTGTGTTTCTGACCATCCACTTCTCAGCTACTGGGAGAGTGAATGGCAGTGCCTGACTGGGAGAACAAAAGAAGAAGCTGTGGGGAGTGAAGAAAGTAAGAGAAACAGGGAGCACATTGTCAAGAGAGAAAGAATCGTGTCAGGTTTCTTTCATTTTGAGGAAGCAAAGGGAAGAAATGCACATGCACACAGTGGAAAAGCTAAACACATTTAAACATAATTTTATAATGCTGAGCACTAAACAAACCACCGCTGAAAGTGAAGTATTCCATAATGAAATGTCTGCCTTTAGCTTCTCTGCATCAGGTTGAGAAAACACAAGAAACGAACAACACCTCAATTTACAGTGGTACAAATATGATTAAATTCTTTATAGAAACAGCTTTCATCTGACCCTGCAGGTCCCAGCCAGGAGAGTCACAGCAGCTCGGCTGTGGGGTGGTGGCAGAAGCTGTGCAGAGCAGGCGGGACAGGTTAAACCACAGTGGAAAATCCCCTGGAACAAAGGCATCTGCCCCCTCTGGGTGCAGACAGCCACGGGCACTGCCTGGTAAAAATATCTGAGTACTTCTGTGGGTTACCAGAGCTTTGGACCAGCAGAACTTCTGCCCTACTGAATAAGTTCAGAAAGGAGCACTGCTGCCTTGATGGGTCCCAGCTCAATGCTCAAATTCTGTATCCTGGGATTGTTCACTGTCTACACTGCACTGTAGCTGCCAATAAAGTCATTAACCAACAGCAATTTCAGCTGCAGAGGTCCATACATGTAAAGCATAAACCAACGAACACAGGATAAAAATGACCTTATCCACAGGCCATCAGAAACTCCTGGATAAGTAAATCAGAGAGAATTCACCTTGTGAGCTCAGATGCCAAATCTGTAGCTCGCTTCCTATCCCAAGAGCAATTTTTCTCTTCACAAAACCACCCATCCTGCTAGAAATACTGACAAAAGATTGGGAATCAAAAGTTTTCTTACAACAGTACTGAGATAACAGTCCTAAAGTTCGTTACTGGTTTTAGGAAATAGCTTGTTTTATAGAAAAATTGTGGAAAGGCGTCAATTAATATTCATCAAGACATCAATCTTCTTCCATTCTCTTTTTAAAGCTGGAACACCAACCACAAAGTCTCTGTGTTACCTTGCCAAAAGCAAAAAATCTTGTCTTTTCGTCTATTTCCTCGCATATAAAGTGCTACTCAGTACACAAAACACTTTCTCTGAACTCTGTCATCTTTAAAAATGAAAAATTTATGTGACTTTGTATAACTTTATCTGGTGACAACTCAGTTCATACCATTGATCAAATTTGGTAGGAAAAAAATAGAGCCTTAACTAAAATAGTTGAACCAACATAATAATTATGTTTAGCCAAAATGCCTAAATATCTCCTGAATGAGATATTACAGTTTTTTGTTCAGTAGTTATGGATTATTTTGTGCCAGTGACATGTTTAACAAATACTATCCTTCAGGTGTCCCTGCACAGAAGGTTGAACAAATGAACATCAAGGCAGAGCAATTCATATATGATTACTTAATTTTACCAAACTGGGCAGAATTAACCGGGCAGAGAGAGAACTCTATGCTTAAATCAAATAATGTAAAGCTTCAGCTACCCGAGCACATTTTGCAGCCTTCTACTCAAAGGAAATAGGAAAAAACAAACAAAAAAATAACCATAGATGAGTTTTCTCCTTTACTCTCTTTTGGATACCTTCAGCCACTAAGACCACTCTCACTAAGTAGTTTAAAAGCATTGGCTGTGGGAGCAAAGCAGCTCTGCATCTTTGCTCACTTAGTATTCTCTTAGAAAGCATTAAGTAGGGGTAGTTGAAATCCTTGCCAAGAAACCTGCTGCGAAAGAAAACTTTCCTGATTTTTTTCAGAGCCTCATCCAAAGCCAAAGAAAAGGAAGGCAGGTGAGGATGGAAGTGATAAATCAAGGTTCTCTTCCTCCAGCCATGTGTCCCTGCCAATGCCACTGAGTTCAGTGATTCCAGGCACTGTTGAGACAGCACAGGAGCTACAGAAGGAATGGAACAGAATGGTCCCAAAAAAGCAAGGAACACCAAGCAATCCATTTCCCCACCGCACACCTCCACACTCTGCTTTTGGGATGCTGCTTCAGCTATTACGGTACCACTGAATTCAAATTGAAAAAAAAAAAAAAAAGAAAGAAAAAAGGAACAGGTGCCGATCTTCTTTCTCTGTGAGGAAACATGACACAGCAGAGTCTCATATTAAATCCTTTGTCTTCATGCTAAGGTCTTCTGACATTTTAAATATCAGCCATAATGATTAACATCTCTCCTTAAAGCCAGGAGCTAAAATCCGCCAGCCTGCCACACACAGTGACACCTTTAAACACTCACACACTTCAGCAGTTACTAATTTTCCAATCCAGTACCTGGATATGACATTTTGACAAGTTTGCAAAGGATTTGCTAAACTACTTATTACTTCAATGTATAAAAAGTATGCTTTTTTGCAATACCTTTCAAAAATAACTTCTGAATATGTTTTATATGTGATTTTCTAAAGTAGCTTTCCCATTGCTCTGCTTTCATGTGCCAAAGGAGCCTAATGGCTCTCACAGCATCCAGGTGACTTACAACACCTAATTACTGCAGCATTATTTTTAGTGAAAGCAAGCTATTTTCTGTCTGAGTTCTCTTAAGCAATACAATCATTAGGCAAATGGATGGATCAAGAATTTGCAAAGAGGTTTGCAGTGATTTTAAGTAGATACCACTGGAGCTACCCAAAGCTTCATGCAAAACAGGAGTATGGCCTGGAGCTGCTTTGTATTTGATAGATGTCTCTGTCACAAATACCACCATTAAAAAAAAAAAAAAAAAAAAAACAAATCCTGGGGGGTTTTTANAAAATAAAAAAAAAAAAAAAAAAAAAACAACACTGCTGGGGGTGTTTTAATGAAAAGGTAAAGATACAATAATGGAAAAAATTCTCGGAGGTGAATTCAGTGAAGAGTAGAGAGAAGGCTGGGTGAGGAAGCTGTCAGAGCTTTTTTTTGTGTGAGTTCATGGGGAACACAAGAACTTCAGTCCAATATTATTGGCAACTACTAAATTAGTTATAGGAAGCAGACTGTAATCTGATTGACTCAGAGCTCCTATAGAGTGCCTATATCATTCTTTCCTCCTGAAGCTCTCCTAGGTCAAATGATTGCTTTCCCATTATCAGGATAACGACAGGATATTCTATGGATCTGATCACAATCTGAGAAGAATCTAAGAAGCTCTTCATTATCTTGAAGGTAAACTGGGTCATGTGTTGGCTCTGGTACAAACTGCAGACTGATTTAATAAGACAAGAGGGAAAACGAGAATCACTCACAGTGGGGTAGCATTCAACACGTAGGGTTGGCTAAAATCCTGGCAGCATAATTATTGTGCCATGCTAAGATAGACTCAACACTGCACCAACATCACATTTTCCCAGCAGATTTCACAAAGTATTTGAGCTTGCAATGAGCTGGGAGAAACAGACATTAAAAACGACCTTCCAAAAGTCATAAAGTGGATCAAAAGCACTGGGAAACGAGGACGGCACTCATTTAAGCTCAGCTCAGAGGGCCATTTACTGATCAGGCAATATCTGAGCCCCAGGTTTAGCCCGTGTGTGTGGTGCTTACTACAATGGGTGAAATGTTGTCTGAGATGTATTCAAATGCGATCCATAGTGATCCCAGCCCTTAAATTTTTAGGAAGGGATCATCATTCAGATGTACTACTGAGGGTTTGATTTCTTTTCAAATGTATATCAAAACCTGTTGAGCTACTATAGCTCATATCTGTGACTTAAGATCCTAAATTAATTTCAAAGTTTCCTCTTCTCTCTTACTGTCTGTCAAACAAATGAGTTTGGTCATTCCAAAATAACCAGCACCCATAAAAATAAAATATAAGTAAAATATGCCAATATGTGAAATGAGACAAAAGTGACAACCATTATACAAAGTGTAAGGCATATAAAAATTGTATTATGATTGTGGAAATAATTCACTTATAAATTATGGAATGACAGTTCTGTTTTATACTTTACTTTTTACAAGGGATTTTAACTAAAAATCATATTTAAAAAATAACACATCACATTTTTTAAGCTACGTTTTTCCTTTATAGAGTTTCTCTTGCTCCTCTGCACTGCAGAGGGATGGCAGGCTTAGCCCACAGAGTAGCTACGGAGCAGCTACATGAGCAAGAGGGAGAGGTATTAGATGGTGAAAATACAAAGATATCATTATAGAATTATGATTCTGACATGACTGATGTATAAACCACATCCCCACAGCTGGACAGGAAATTCCTGGTAGACAGAGACAATCTCAGTGTAGTTGAATGGAAGTGTCCCAGTCCAATCCTGACACAAGCTGTCCTCAAAAGAACCAATCCAGGCAGTGCCAAGGAAGGCACTGTGTCCGTGCCCACAGGCTTTCACTTTGTACCTTGGCATTTTTAATAGCAGCTTATTGATTTCTGTATAGCTACGAGATCAGACGCGCAGGGCTTTTTGTAACACTGAGTACAATCACTTTGAAAAGCATCCAAGACTCCTCCAGAAGGACTGCAAGAAACAAGTCAAATAAGAGATGGGCTTGGTCTAAACACGGCAGGAGGAGGAGATTGTTGTTTTATGCGTTGTAACCCAATTCCAGCCCCATTTCCCCGGCAGGCTCAGGTTGTCACTCCCAGGAACACTGCTGGCTGCCATCTCGTGTTTTGTTTCCACACTGCAGCCCTGGGCAGCGGAACAGGCTCCGCACACCAAGCTCATCCTCGTATTCAACTGAACGCAAAAAAAAATAAATAAATCAGAGAACAGTGCTAAACTGTTGCTTTAGTCTCACCAAAATGAAACTTGGAGTCTTTCCAGCACTAATTCTTCTTTCCATCACCAATACATGTAACAGTACACGCCATGCCTTCTGGAATATAAAAAAAAATTACCAATGACCTTACTCCTTTTGGTCCAAAATTTAACTCTGTCGCATCTGAATCTTTTAAAATACGACTTAAAAGGCACCAAAAAGAAAAAAAAAAGTCTGATATCCTTAAACATAATTCCAGTCCCTAACATTCTCCTGCTATACTTCAAACAAGGCTTTTGTTGTGTCTTTTGTTCATTTAAGGCTCTGCTGTCTAGCTTGAAGGCCGAGCTACACATAGAGTTTGGCAGGCACATTGTCATGCTCCCGCATCCAGACAAAAGTAGTGATTTCACATTTTCCCTATATAAATAGAGAAATGCTCCTATATTTCTGCACTTTCCTTTAAAAGCGGAATTGTTCTAAAAATAAAGGTCAGAGGTGTCAGGTAGAATTACATTTAGACAGACCCGATATCCCTGTTTCCTTTTACGGCAGAGTCAATGGAATTTTGTGCATTTAAAGAAGACAAAATCGAGCCTTTTATTATGGCCACATTATGAGCTTCTTTCTCACTTCACTGAATAAGCCACTCAATGGAATAGCTCCATTGACTGTAATGAAGCTATTCCAATACAGAGCTAAAAGAGCAGCAGAGTCAACCTGAAATGCCTCCAAAGGCTCCTGATTGCTGCACAGGAGGGGACCGAGACACAGAAAGAAAAATTCTCCCAGTTTCTCATGGCTGCTTACTCTGTGTCACTGCTTTGAGGGCAGAATGATTGAAGAGTTCAGGTCCCAGAGCTCAAGGAACAGGGATCCTGTGATGGATCAGGACCTGAAATTGGAACATCTCGCATCTTGTTAGACACTGCAGGGTGTCCAGGACATGTGCCAAGACTGGCAGAGCACACAGGATGTCTGTGTCCCTCTGGAGAGCACCCGGGTAGCAGCACAGCCCAAACCCACAGGGGGTGAGAGCAGGAACCCCGAGCATCCCCTCCCTGTCCCTGCTGAACACCCACATTTTGAGCTTCCTATTGTGCAGCTCCCGCAGTACCAGGCCACTCTGGCACAGATCTGCACACCACGGTAAGGAACACACCCCAGTGTGGGGATGCAGGTACATTTTTCACAGCTAATACCACCTTGATCTTTGCTTTTGTTTGTGAATGCATGTGCGATTTATCACAATCCAGCCTCAGGACTGCAGAAAATGTGTGTCTTAATAGGAGGAGTAAAAGGGAAATGAAACTGTTCTGTGAGAGACAACAAGCAAAGCACAGGCAAGGGAAATGATTGCTGGGTGCACTGTGTTTAAATCCCAAGGGCAGAAAGAAAGTGCAAGACCTCACTCAGCTACTGACACAGACAATAATTTCCAATTATCAGAAACTGCTCATATGCAATTAGCATAGACCTAACCAATGACCATATGCTTATACCATTAATTTTGGTTTTCTCTCCCAAAGTGTCTGCATAGGAATGACATATTCTCATTTCTTCACAGGTAAATATTTCTTCCTGAAAAGGCTGTGGACAAATATAATTCCCTTGATAGTACAGTCTCCTGTTTTCTGATTTATGCAGGTACATAAATATTGTGAATCACTGTACACAATCTCTCTTAACAGAAATTCATTAAAATGAAAATGAAGTTTAACAATGTAGATCATCAACACCAAGAAACTGATTATCCATGAACTAAAGAAATGGATGCAGCAGAGGAAAATGGTCAAACTAAACTCTTTTTTTTTCCAGATCTAGCTGGAACATAGTCTTACCTATGCCTGTACTTACTTTTGAAACACATGAAATTTTCAAGGGAAAAAATGGATAGAAATTGAAGGCAAGTATAACCTGTAAATAATATATTCCCATTGCTCTAACGTATAAGAGTGACTTGCTGCTCATGGACCATTTCGAGAGCTTATACAGGGCAAAATAAAATACAGCTTAAGTGTCTGGCCATGGGAGCAGCAAAAGCAGGGATTTCACCACACTGCAGAGGTCACAGGAACAACACCTAGAGCCCTTCCACACTGTAAACCCAGCCAGGAGATTATTTTAGGTCTGTTCCATTTGAACTTTTTGTTTTGCCTTGCAAAATGTCCCAAATTCCCACTTAGACATCTAAATACTGCCACAGCTCCCTCTGTGGCAGACGCAGAGCATCCAAGGAAAATTCCATTTCACCAGGTATGTCACAAGTGCAATAGGTATCCTGGCTGAGGTGAGACAAAATTTCCCATTTCCTGGTAGATCTTTCCTTGGTTTTGCCAAGTTTCTGAATTAAACACCCCTCTCTCTCCCAGAGCTTGTGCAGTCGATACAAATGGCTCCCACACTGTTTTCAGAGTACATCCTGCCAGGTCGGGTTCCAACATAATATCTTTCCAACACTCCAGTAATTCCATTTGCAGAGCTTTACGGGTTTAAAAGCAACTCTATTCCTGCAGAGAGTTACCCCAACTATTTCCTACAGCACAGGAACTGTAAGGTCACAGAGCGACTGAGCCTACCCTTGTTTCATAAGCAGCTTCCTTCAACAGCTGTAATATCTGGGACGAGTGTTCGGAGAGTGTCATTTGGCCTCACTGAGTGATTCATTGTATACTGGAAAACTGCTCTGCATTCTTCTGGATGCCTTTGCAGCATAGCCAGGACAAAGCCCCATTTAGCTGGAAGCCCAGCATAGTGGCTCATTATTCACCTGCCACGGCAGTCACAATATTGTGACGGCTTCCAGACAATGGTGGAAATTTCTACCTACTTTTTTTACAGGAACGCGTTCCATTTTCTACCTTTTTATCCTGGGAAACAAATGCTGCCTATGGCCAGAGCGCAGGGAAATGGGAGCCCTAATTTTTGCATAATGAAAGGAAAACTAATTGCTCTGTGAACTGCCACGGGATGCTCCAGGCTCTCTGGTCCTGCCTCGGCACCAATAAGAGGCGCTTCAGAGAGAGAGGGAACGGGGAGGGAGGGAGGGGAGAAGGTAGGAAAGATGTAAACAAGCTACTCAGCCGTCTCTAACCTGTAATTTGGCCTGAGCCCAGTGTCCCTGTGGTGCTCTGCCAACCCTGGAGAGCTCAGCATCCTCTCTAAAACCCACTGTGGCTGTGCGGGGTGGGAACCACTGCAGAGCCCCCCTGCTACTCCCTCAGTCCAACCACTCGCAGGGTCTGCCACAGCTGCTCTCTCTGCATTGAAGAAAGTGCCCTCAAAGCCAGCTCGTGCAGGAGAATTAACCCAGATCTGTAAATCTGCTTCTTGCATCCAGTGCCGTAGCTTTTGCTGTTTGATTTTGGGATAAACTGAGTTTAAATGCCACGCTGAAGTAAACACACTCACTCCAAAAGCGCTGAGTTTAACAGCTGGGGTTTTCTTAAAGTGTATTTTTTCTCAGGGCAGCAATAATTCAATAAAACTAAGAGATGGCTTTACCAGTTTTCCTCTCAGATGTGTGTCCTGTAATACACTGCTGCACAGGCATATCCTCAGTGCTCTTATGAAGGCTTTTAGCGGAGAAAGATTTCTACCTCAGCAGGGAGGTAAACAGTACCAGCAGGCTCTACAGCAATACCCTAAATGGCACCTCCACTTAATTTCTGCATAGTCCTTCCAGCACTTTTTGTCTTTGTTTTGGTTGCCACCTCCTCTTTCGTCAAACTCATCACTGTCACATTTGCAGAAGGCGCCTATTACACTGCAGCCTATATTCTAGTTACACTCCCTTACTGCCTGCCTGCGCTGGAAAAAACCGTAAAAAGGTATTTGGGAAACAAATGCTTCAAAAAACCATGCTGCATCCCTGTGGAGATTGCCACCTACTTCCTATTAAGCCCAGGCTTGCCATATGTTTTAAGGGCTTTTAACCTCCTTTCTCTCTTGTGCAGCTCTGCGCTTGAAATCGCACTGCTGGTTCTGCTGCCGTGGGATGTGCTTTTTGCTGAGGGGAAGGGAAGAAAGGGAGTGAGAGGAGGAAGGGATGGAGATTTTACTGCCAAAGGGGGATTCCTGCCTAATAGAAGCTGCAATATGAGCAACTGATTCCCTGGCTAAGCTGAGAGAGAAGAATTCACTGCCATAAACCTGTCCACACATGGACTCACGCAGTCACACCTCCCTTTAGCATGGGTGTCCCTGCTCCAGGCCAGAGACTCCTGAAAATTGAATGATCCATTTAAATATCTCTGGGACAAAAGTGTGTGCACTTTCCCTTCTGTGTCATCCCAAAAAGCTGGAAGGAACCCAAGGGCCATCATGGGTTGGGGAGAAGCGCAGGCTGTACCCTTGCAGTGACAGATTAGCACTGTCACACTAATGCTCGAGACATATTTGTTTGTAAATCACAGCCCTCACTATATTTCATATCATTTTTCAAGCCTCCTGAAGCCAAAGCTACAAGAAAATTTCAGCTTTTATATTTCTGAGCTTTATGATTGTTGAAAATGCCTTGCAAATATGCAGCCAAAAATTTGGGAAAGAGACAAATTAAACTAGCTGAATGTATTTTTTTTTTTGTAATCTCAAATACAGGACAAGGTGAGAATAGCAAGTAATTTCCAATTTACTATTGCCATAATGGAGGAAAAAGTCAATTTATTAGTGTATTTCCCTTTAATTAATATGAATAACATCTGCATAACTCCTGTCATCCTGATTTATAATTAACATCACAGTAAAACCCCGCAAGCATTAAAATAATACAGGTATTATGGCCCTTGGCATGTTTATGTCACGTGAGCACCAATATATGCATTAGCTACGATGCTAATTAGAACTCGGACTGCTGTACTGTCTTATACTTTAAAGCTTTAAACCAGACTAATGCTTAATTGTGGAAGATCAAGTAGATAATTCTTATTGTGGCTTTCTCAATCCACTGTTAGTGTAATCTGTAAAGAAATTACAGAGCTCCCCCCCCACCCAGTACACCACCCAGAATTTAAGTGAACATGCAGAACCATTCAGGCAACAACTAACACAGGAAAATGATGGATTTTTTGGAAAGAAACAGCCTAGATTTTACCTTTTGAATATAAATAATGCAAATAAGCATATTTAAAAACTGAGTTTCTGCATTGAGAAACATGGTGGGATCCTACCCAACACTACTAAGAAATCTACAGAATGTTATAGTTTACTATGTCACTTTAAAGGCTTTTTAGAAAAATCCTTTTGGTCCTACTACAGCAGATATCTTCTCTGTGTTAATCACATAAACTCTCAAGTAAATCCCTTTGATTTCAAAGGGATGAAGATTTCACTCTCTTTTTGCAGTGGTTTACAGGAGTTTTTCTGAAAGCCACCATTTCCATGTGAACAAGCATTTTCCTTTTCTCTCTCACAAATATCTCCTGTTAGATTTTCCATGTCCTTATCAGATTTATAGGACCTACGGGGACTCTTTGTCTGTATTATTCTCCAGAAATTACATTAAAATAACATTAAGGTTGCTGAGTCAAAGACCAGGAGGTTAGGAAACACCAAAATTAAGTTAAACTAATCTAATTTGGCTCCTTATGCAAATGCCTCATGAAAAAATCCGCAGTCATATAATTACGTGCTCCCTTCTACCCCATGCCTGCTTTGGAGCAAGAGGGGAACCTGGATACTCCAGAAACAGCTGCCACAACTTTCTCTGCAAGACAAAACAGAGCAGATCTGCCTCCTCTTGGCAGACAGCTCCGAGGTCTCCACCGAGCTGTGCCCACGAAATTCAGCCTCGGAGCTGATGCCACCCCAAGGTGGGGTGGTTTGAACCGCTCAAAATGGAATTAAGAAGAAATGGGGGGGAAGGAAATGGGTAAAGCCAGGCTATGACAGGAATTCCCACTGTCAGTACCTGTAGTGAACCTGGGGAGAAGTTGAGTGCTGTGACAGGAGCCATGGACACCACGTGGAGCAGTGGGATGGGATGGGATGGGATGGGATGGGATGGGATGGGATGGGATGG